>PVJN01030537.1:0-25549 GCA_004026805.1 Lasiurus borealis | reverse complement strand
AAAAAAAAAAAAAAAAAAAAAAAGAAATATATTTAAAACTAACTAAATAAAATCCTATATAGTAAGAGAGGAATATGCTAATTATCCCTTATGCCATGAGGCATAATGACCAACCATGTAACAGATCTGCAGGAGAGTGGAACAGCGAACTACAAGCAGGAGGCAGAGAGTTACAGGAGGGGGAAGGGCAGCAAGCTATGAGGAGGAGAGAGTGAGGAGTGGGGAGCTACAAGAGGGCTGCAGAGAGCTACTGACACATGGATTCGTGCACAGGGCTATTAATAAACATATAATGGGAAAAAATATTTAAAAAAATATTTTATTGATTTTTTACAGAGAGGAAGGTAGAGGGATAGAGTCAGAAACATCAATGAGAGAAACATCAATCAGTCGCCTCCTGCACATCCCCCATGGGAGATGTGCCCGCAATCAAGGTACCCTTCAGTCCACAGGCCGATGCTCGATCCAATGAGCCAAACCAGTCAGGACAGAAAAAATATTTTTTAAAATTTTCATTTAAATGTTGACTATGATTATGTTAGATTTGTAAGTCAATTTGGAAAGCACTGACATTTAAAAAACACTCAGCATTCCCAACCAGGATATTTAAGTCTTTACATTTTACAGTAAAGTTTTATAATTTTCTTTATATAGATCTCACAGTTGTCTGGTTTGGATTATTCTTAGAAGGTTTTGTGATCACAAGGCAGGTGCTGGGCGTGGAGGCCATGGGGGCATAGGCTGCCAAGGAGACAGAACTGAACCTCACATCGCCCTGCTTGGCCCCAGAGGGTGACTGGTTAGCCAGAGATGGGTAAGATTCCTCAGGGAAGGAGCAACCTAATACAGGCACAGTCGCAGAAAGGCCATCAGGAGAGAACTAGAGGGTCAACAGAGGTGGGGCATAGACCCTCACCCCTCCAACCTTGCAGGGGCCTGAACCCTCACCCCTTCTGAGGGAGGTCTCCTGCCCCCATGGTTGTTTCACTTTCCACGTCCAGCCCAGATCGGGACCCAGGTAACAGACAGAGACTTAGCCCAGTTCAGATCGGGACCCAAGTAACAGACAGAGACTTGGCCCAGCTCAGATCGGGACCCAGGTAACAAAGATTTGGCCGACAGCAGCTGCCCTATATCTAAATCCAGCCTAGCACCAGGAATGCTCAGGGCCTACTCAAGAATGCAAATAATCCTTTACACTAATATTTATAGCATAATCTAAGATTGTGGGTAGAGTATTAAATTTGACAGTAAAATAGTAATCAAGTTTTCAGATTAATTTAAATTGGCTAATTGAAATAAGTGAATATTCAAGAAAATTTAATTGTACTGGATAGAAAGCTGTTCCTAAAGTATTAACTAAAATTTCTATTGGTAGTTCAACTCATGGTAAAATTGCTTAACATGTAATGAACTAAAGCAGGCATATTTTTGTGCAAAAAAATTAAAATTTAAAGTTATCGCTGAAACCAGTTTGGCTCAGTGGATAGAGTGTTGGCCTATGGACTTAAAGGTCCCAGGTTTGATTCCAGTCAAGGGCATGTACCTTGGTTGCCCCAGTAGTTGCCCCAGTAGGGGGTGTGCAAGAGGCATCTGATTGATGTTTCTCTCTCACGGATGTTTCTAATTCTCTATCCCTCTCCCTTTCTCTCTGTAAAAAAATCAATAAAATATATATTTTTTAAAAAATTTAAAGTTATCAAGATTGCATTAAAAAATTTACAAAAGTCTCCATTAACCAAAAAAAGGGAAGATAGTAAGGTAATATCATGTAAGGAAAAATATCCTGTAAGTAAATTACATCTAGAAAATTTTTACTTTAGAAAATTAATTTGTTGTTATTTCTAATAAACTCCTGAAACTTTATGTAACAACAATATTTCAAACTAATATTTTTTTCTGGTAGGTTTATTCTTCCTTGTTAAATCATCAGAGGTCATTTTAACACAGACAATTTGGTGTTTTTATGAAGGCTCTCTCAACCTCTGTCAACACTGTAGTGATGGTTTGGTTAAAGAAGTGAAGATATGCTGTACTCAACCAAAATCATATTCTAGAGGACATACCATTCCCATCACATTTGCAGCCTCCTTAGGTAAATAGTCAGCATACCCATAATCCAAGCTATTAACCAAAAACAGAATATCAGGTCTCCTGGGTGGCAAAAGCCTCGTCTGGAGCTGACATGGTCTCCCATTGTCAATTTAAGTCTCCTAACTTGGCTTCCCCAAGAATTTTGCTTCTTTGAATGTTAATGATTAGTAAAATAATGACAAATACTGTAATGGATCCAAAACGTCAATACTGTAGGTAAATGATTACAAGCTTTCATGTATGCTTCTAGTCTTATCTTTTGACCATGCTTTTTTAAAATCAATTACTCATATGAGATATAAAGTTAAGACCTTCGGAGTTCTTTTACCTTCATGCTGACTATTGCAACTCGGAGGTTTGTCCCGCCGAGATCAACAGCCAAGGCACTCAGAGTTTCAAGAATATGGTCAATGTCTTGAGAGATATTGTCCTTCACAGGAGGAAAGCAGAATTTCTTTTGCAGTGGCTCTTGAAGATCAATAGATTTCAGAAACTTCAAAATCCTTGGAACAGCATTTCCATCCCCATATATCTTTGAGCTGCAATATCCAAAAAGTACAATTAAATGCTTCTCTCATATATGCTAAATTATATCGAAGATATATTAATGGAATCTCAGACTTGACGTAATAAAATTTGTACTCTTTCCTTTGAAAATAACATATGGGTCTCTTTAGCAACACAGTAAGTAAGCACATGTCACTAATGCAATGCTGAATTCCATTGTTGATTGAAATACAACTATTTCCATCCTCAGGTACCATTAAAAAAATACCTATATTGCCGAGACCGGTTTGGCTCAGTGGATAGAGCGTCAGCCTGCGGACTGAAAGGTCCCAGGTTCAATTCCAGTCTGGGGCATGTGCCTTGCTTGCGGAGTGAAAGGTCCCAGGTTCGATTCCAGTTGGGGGCATGTACCTTGCTTGCAGGCACATCTCCACTGTGGGGCGTGCAGGAGGCGGCTGATCGATGTCTCTCTCTTATCGATGTTTCTGACTTTCTATCCCTCTCCCTTCCTCTCTGTAAAAAAATCAATAAAATATATTAAAAAAAAAAAAAACCTATATTGCCAAGACCAGTGTAGCTCAGTGGATAGAGCGTCGGCTTGCGGACTGAAGGGTCCCAGGTTCGATTCTGGTCAAGGGCATGTACCTTGCTGGCGGGCACATCTCCACTGTGGGGTGTGCAGGAGGCAGCTGATCAATGTCTCTCTCTCATCGATGTTTCTGACTTTCTATCCCTCTCCCTTCCTCTCTGTAAAAAATCAATAAAATATATTTTAAAAAAATTATTTTCCATCAGAATCCTTGGTATAGTAATAGAGGGTATAGATTACCATCACCAGCTAGGGATCCTAGGGATGGAGAATGAGAGCTCTGTTTGGATAATCAAACAGAAACTACAGCTTGGAACTGGTGCCCAAGGCATCTCCTCTTTTAAATCACTTTTAAAAAAGAGGTTTGTACTCACCAAGGGTACTGTTTACCAAACTGAAGGTGCAGTGCTTGCAATATTTTGTCTTGGGTATCAGCATCCCGGACATGAAGAACATTCTCCCCTAGGAAAATCCAGTGACACAATACAATGATTCAGAAGCAGGAATAGCCAAAGAATAAAGAAATTAGCAGTGTGTTATCCTCATAATTATCTCTGAAACCGAGAGGTCTCAAATAAATCTTCTTCTTTTAGAGCAGTGGTTCTCAACCTTTCTAATGCCGCGACCCTTTAATACAGTTCCTCATGTTGTGGTGACCCCCAACCATAAAATTAATTTTTGTTGCAACTTCATAACTGTAATTTTGCTACTGTTCATGAATCATAATGTAAATATCTGTGTTTTCCGGAGGTCTTAGATGACCCTGCTAGCAGTTCTCAACCTGTGGGCTATAACCCACAGGTTGAGAACTGCTGCTGTGGAGCCTAAGACCATCGGAAAACACAGATATTTACATTACGATTCATGAACAGTAGCAAAATGGTCTTAGAGCCTAAGACCTTTGGAAAACACAGATTTTTACATTATGATTCATGAACAGTAGCAAAATGACAGTTATGAAGTAGCAACAAAAATAATTTTATGGTTGGGGGACACCACAACATGAGGAACTGTGTTAAAGGGTCGCAGCACTAGAAAGGTTGAGAACCACTGTTTTAGAGACATCAACTTTTCTACTGTTTATCTTTTAAAGCTCTTTCAGCAAAAGTATACATACATGTATCAAATACTTAAGGGCACTAGCATCCTTCATTCCCAAATAAACCAAATTTTTGTATGTTTTTTGAAATAAATAAGGTAGATTGATCTAGAATCCACATATCATTTATCTAGTCATCTAGCATGTCTACTCTTTCAGTCTGCCCTCCCTCCTATCTACTTAGTCAGTTGTTCAATCAGCTGGTCAGGACAAGTTGGTCAGTTAGTCAGTTCGCCATCAGCTGTTCATGCATTCACCTTCTCTCCATGTAGTTTCTGACCAACATGAAGGAGTAAATATAGTGAAAATGCCATGTCTTTCAATAAACTTGACTAAGAAGAGGAGCAGAAGGGTGGTGGCGGGAGAGAGGCATGGGATCAAGGAAGTGATATTTTTATTGTTTTGTTTTAAGACAGTTGAGGCTTAGGCAGTTTAGATGATGAGGAAGCTAAAGATACATGAAAGAGAAAAGGGTAACTGGTAAGTCCCTGAGAAGGCAGGAGGGGTGATATAGAACACAAAAGGCCAGTAGTGGACAGACAAAAGAAACCCACACCCCACATCATCCAGGATAAGGAAGGGAAGAATGGATGGGCCTATAGTTTTTTAAAAAATACATTTTTTTATTGATTTTTTTTACAGAGAAGGGAGAAAGATTGAGAGTTAGAAACATCAATGAGAGAAACATCAATCAGCTGCCTCTTGCACACCTTCTACTGGGAATGTACCTGCAACAAAAGTACATGCCCCTCACCATAATCAAACCTGGGACCCTTGAGTCCGCAGGTCGACACTCTTATTCACTGAGCCAAACTGATTAGGGCAGGGGCCGGTGGTTTTTTTTTTTTGTTGTTGTTAATCCTCACCCGAGGATATTTTTCCATTGATTTTTAGAGAGAGTGGTGGGGAGAGGGTAAGACAAGAGAGAAACATTGATGTGAAAGAAACACATCAACTGGTTGCCTCCCAGGGCCTTAGTCAGGGAGGAGCCTGCAACCAAGGTATGTGCCCTTGACCAGAATCGAACCCTGAACCCTTTGGTCCACAGGCCAATGCTCTATTCACTGAGCCAAAATGACTACAACTGGGCCTGAGTTTATAAAGTGCAGTGGCAGAAAGTACAGAGACTGCTTCTGACATAAGACTATGTTGCTCAAACCAATATTAAATTTTCTGTTCACAACTTATTTGAATTGTCAGCAGCATTCAACACCATTTTCTGCAAACACTTTTTTTTCTGGGCTTCAGTGATACCCCACTCTTGGTTACCTTGACCTCTCTGGAAGTTTCTTTACAGTCTTCCTTGATGGGTTTTCCCTTCCTCACCAGAACACTAAATGCTGAAGAGCTCTAGAGTTGGTCCTGGGCTCCACTCCCCTTCCTATTTATATGTTCTCCCTGGGTAATCCCATTGGTTTTAAATACTATCTCAAATAGAGTATGCCGTATCCTCCATAACCTTCCCCTGTACTAGCAATACCATTTTTATCTGGGCATCTGGTCATCCAGCTAAAGAGGATATTCTTCAGCCTCCTTGCAAATAGATGAAAAAATATTGTGCTTTTAAAGGTAAGGACATCTTCCCCTTCCTCCTTTCCCAATGGCTAAAATGTGAATTTGACAGGTAGGTAGGTGGTGGCTAAGTCTCTGCCACACCAGTAAGAAATAAACAAAAATCTGACTTATTTAAGGCACTATTGTTTTGGGTCTCCCTGATTCAGAAGCTGACCTGTTATCCTAACTAAATGCCATCCCACATGCCAATCACTCTCAAATTTATATCTTCAACTCCAACTCTCCCTGGAACTATCTAGCTGCTTACAGGCCATGTCCACATGGCCATTAGAGAAGTCTCAATTCCACCCTCCCAAATCTGCTCCTTCCTCAGTGTCCCCGTTTGAGGAAGAGTTCCCTCATCCAAAAACCTAAGAGTTATTGTTGATTACTTCCTTCCTTTCACTGCTCATATCCAAGCATCAGCAAGTACTATAGCAAACCCCAAATCTAACTTTTCCCCATCACTAATACCACATAGTTTAAGCCACCATCATCTCGCATATGAATTGAAAACCTCTTAACCGGTCTCCCTGCTTCCACTCCTGCCCCACTCACCACATTCCACTTTCCATAGAGCAGCCAGATGATCTTTCCAAAATGCAAAAAATGTGTCCTCTTCTCTCTTAAATGGCTTCCCATCATACTTAGAAAAAAATCAGATTTACCCTGACTTAGGTCTGCCTCTTTCTGTAATATCATCTTGTATCGTCTCTTCTCCTTGCCCAATAGTCTACAGCTACCCTGGCCCATCTTTCTCAGGTAAGCTTATTCCTATCTTATGGTCTTCATAGTAGGGTTTTCCTTTTCTTCTCCCTGATCCTCACATAGATAAGTCCTTGTCATTCATATCTCAGCTTAACAAGGCCTTTCTAAATAAGGCCTTCCCTTACCTAATCTAATGTACCTTACACATTACCTTTTATTATAGTCTGGATAGCACATAGCTAAAGTTATTAATTTTTGGTCTATCATCTCTCCTCCCACTAGAATGGAAGTTACATGAGAGCTCAACCCATTTTAGACTAGTTTACTACTGAATCCTAATGCCCAACACATAGTAGGTACTTATTAAATGTTTTCTTAATGAATGAATTAATGAAGTTGAAAGAATTTTCATCTAGTGGCTTCAGTTTTCTCTGTGAAGTAGGGAGCAAAATAATACTTTGTTGTTGTTGTTTTTTAATATATTTTATTGATTTTTTACAGAGAAGAAGGGAAAGGGATAGAGAGTTAGAAACATTGATGAGAGAGAGACATCGATCAGCTGCCTTCTGCAAGACCTCTACTGGGGATGTGCCCTTGACCGGAATCGAACCCGGGACCTTTCAGCCCGCAGGCCGATGCTCTATCCACTGAGCCAAACCGGTTTTGGCTAAAATAATACTTTGGGAATGAAAAGAAAGAAGGTCAAAAGATAATAAAGACTAATGCTTTAAATAAAGAATTTAAATTAAAATAAAATTTTAAAAATAAAAAATAAAATACTACTAAGTATAGGTCAAAAATGCGTTACAAATAAATATACAAAAAAGGCCAAAAAATAAAAATAAAAAATGAAGATAATACAGTTAGGGTGGCAATTATGAATAATGGGGAAAAAGAGCTGAAACTAATGTCCAGCTTGATTTTAGTCCAAATCTTTTTCTATGAACTACATATATATTTGCATGTAAACAGTATTAGAACTCAGACTAATGTTAACCAGTTAACTGCCATGATATTTTGAATTTAATTAAAAAAGGTCTGCCACTTGCATCTATAACACTTATGGAAGACAAATGATTAATGATAGGTTAAGCCTGGTTAGCAAATTCATTAATAATCCTACTTATACTTAAGAAGGCATCTTATTTCGAATTGCCATTTAGTCTGAAGTACTAACTAAAGGGACTCTACTAGCTCCAGGAAATGAAAGACTAGCATTCATATACTGACAACACATTCTCCCTTCAACACAGCCATAAAAGATCACAATTAACTAAGAAAGAAACTCTTAGCTCTCTAACTGATATTACAAAGACAATAAAGTCAAGCCAGTGTGGCTCAGTGGTTGAGTGTTGACCTATGAACCAGGAGATCATGGTTCGATTCCCAGTCAGGGCACATGCCCAGGTTGCAGCCTCGACCCCCAGTGTGGGGCGTGCAGGAGGCATCTGATCAATGATACTCTCTCATCATTGATGTTTATATTTCTACTAGAAGCCCTGTGCCCAAATTCGTGCATTGGTGGGGTCCCTCGGCCAGGCCAGCAATGAGGCCTATGGGGAGAGGCCAGTTGGTGGGAGGGAGTAGGGAGGCCACAGGAGGTTGGCCAGCTGGGGGAGGAGCTGCAGGAGGTTGGCTGTGGGAACACAATGACCACCAGGGGGCAGCTCTTGCATTAAGCATCTGCCCCCTGGTGGTCAGTGTGTATCATAGTGACTGGTCTTCAGATTGTTCGGTCGTAACGGTCACTTAGGCTTACACACACACACACACACACACACACACACACACACAGGTTCCTCTCTCACCCTTCCTCTCTGAAATCATAAAAATATATTTAAAATATATACATATATATATTTTAAAAAGACAAAGACAATAAAAATGTTAAGTAGAGCCTTAACAAGTTTGGTAACCAGAGTGTGCTTTATGTAGATTTTAAGCTACAGTTGGTCATTAACTTCATTCACTTGTTGATAAAATGTATGTAATCACATATTTTATAATAACTCATACATATCTACTAAGCCTAGTCAGCTGAAACATAGCAAAGGTAGATACCTGTTTCTCTTCCAATCTGCCGTGTTCCTAGATTGATCACTGGTGTTCCAAAAGCTCCAACCTCTCGTACCCCACAACTGCTGTTCCCAATCACACAACCAGCGTGGGCAACCAACTGTATGAACTGTTCAAATGGGACATGTTTAACTGCCCGAAAATTAGGATGATGCTCGATGCCCTTCTTCCGCATCACTCGAACCATCTCTTTGCTCCCTGTGAAAATTAAAAGAACAGACTGTTACGTGGTTTATGAGAGAAACAATTTTCATTGGCAAGTATAACCCCACTTAAAGAAATCTTCCCATAAATATTCATAACAGTTATTCAGGAAATAGTCATTTTAATTGTTGATCTTTTCATGAGTGATGACTGACTAGTTGTCTGGTGAGCTCTCTGCTTCAATTCATCTAGGAACTTTAAACAGCAACAGTTGGGACATTTCAAACAGTACTCAGCAAAGCAAATACCTTCTATAAATGCCCCAGTAAAAGTTTTACCTTAAACAACAATTAAGAGGCTGAAGACAGGCCACTAGTCTCTATCTGTGGAGCTGGGTGTTCCTAAATGGAAAGGTCTCTCTGCTTGCCTCTCTAGTCACCCTTTCCTAGCTACTAAGGGAGGCAAAGTTGCTAATCTGGTTGGTTAGAAGGCAGGACAGCAACTACATTGCATTCCTCACTGATTTAACAAAAGCTGGAAATACAGTGTTCTCTCTCATTTTAACTTTCTCTGTGTGGTGAGATAATAGAGTTAGGGTCTACTCTTTAGCACAGGCCCACCTATGCCTATAGCAGTGATCAGCAAACTCATTAGTCAACAGAGCCAAATATCAACAATACAACGATGGAAATTTCTTTTGAGAGCCAATTTTTTAAAAAACTTTTTCTAATGCCACTTCTTCAAAATAGACCCGCTCAGGCCGTGGTATTTTGTGGAAGAGCCACACTCACTCAAGGGGCCAAAGAGCAGCATGTGGATCGCGAGCCACAGTTTGGTGACCACGGCCTATAGTCATTGTAGAATGCAAGAAGGTGCTATTATTCCAAGATTCAAATGTGGTGTGGACTCAGTTAAAGGCTTGTTTTTGGCCTTAAGCCTAGATTACAGGTACTAATTGTGTTTTTCAGAGGGTTCTATATTAGGGAACTGGGCACTGTTAAACAGATAATAAGAAAGTGATGCCTTGATTCTTATTTTTCTATTGTTCCTTGTGTATATTTTATCAAAAACTCTGTGAGAAGGAAAGGTAGTGTGGTAAGCATGATTTAGGCATTCCTGGGATCCTTTACTTTCAGAGGGGAAAAATATTTCTAATTTAAAGTATATACAATCAGGAAAGTATATTACATACAAAACACAATTGGCAATGAATATTAAACAAGAAAGATATATAATTACAAATATTTATACAAAAGTTTAAAGGAGAAGGGTAGAGGCATAAATGGGAGGTTGGGAGTAACAGGGGAATAAGGACACATATGTAGTGCCTGAATCAATAAAGAAATTTAAAAAAAAGTTTAAAGGATTATAAGGGAAGAAATATTAAGGTTTTGAAATATTGTTAAATTACAATTTAACAATGGACAAAATCAGAGTTGTGGGTTAACTTTTTTTTTTCCAATTAACACTAAGACAAAGATTCTTTCAGAGAAAGATAATGACATCTTGACATTGCAGAAAACGGTCCTGCCTCCTTTTCCACAGTGCCTAAGAGCTCAGCAATGAGTGGTGTCAACTAATAATGAATATTTGAAAATTCCTTAGTGTCAGGCCCTGCTCTGGCACTTCTCATTCATATCTCATATCCCCATTAACATGGTTAAGGTCTCACTAGCACCAAAGCCTACAATACCATCAACTGGTAGGTGATCAATCAGGTCAGGCTTGAGGATCAACTGGGGACTTTAGTTCTAAATTGTTTAAGCTCAAGATTACTTTAAGGTATAGTTAATATAAAGAAGAGAAGAAAAAATAATATGGCTATTTTACTATGATCAGTGGCATCATTACTTTATTAAAGACATTCTTTCAACTTCTAAGGTTTGTCTCTTTGCTATAGCATTCTCTCACTGGTGTAAACTGGAGGAAGAGATTTAATATAAAACTAGAATGAAGATTAGAGATTTTTTTTTAGTATTAAGTTTCTATTAGACTTTACAAAAACATCATAATATCTTCAATCTACTACAAAATTGGTGATCCGTTGAAAACTGGAACACATTTCAGAATACAGCAGCCTTAAATATAAAATGAGCAAGATAAGAAGGGCAGTCAAAAGAAGACAACAGAAACATACAACTGGAAAGCAAGGTGGCATACTTTCATTTTTAAGTCCAATTACCTGCATCAATATTTGGAAATAGAACTAGGGTCCGCTTGTTAAATGAGATAAGTGCATCCAATGTTAACTCAAACATTTTAATGGAATGCTTAATGTCAGTGGTCACTGGGTGTTGAAGAGCAACAATGTAATCTTTAGGTTTCACATCATCACCTGTTTAAAGAAAAAAATCAAACCACATTGCTTCATTAGTTAAGAATCTCAGAGGAGGAAGAAGAAAATTCCAAAAGGCAGATCCCAGTCTGTGCTTTTACAAATGAAAAAGAAAAAAGTTTGTTACATTTTAAGCCAGTCATCCAAACTGGGTTCAAATGATAAAAACTTATAGCAAACAAGTCCAAGGACTTGACAAACTTAACATTTTACAAAGGTACTTGCTACTACAAAAATATATGACTTTAAATAGAAGACACCAGCTAGAATTCATTGTTTCAAGTCCAAAATATTCCAAATCATTAGACAACTGTGAATTTTGCCAATTTCAAAGTAGTGTTTTTAATGAATTATCAGCAGTATCAATGAATAACAATATGTTACAAATCAGGACATTCAGAGCTTAGATGAGCATTAAATATATTTCATATAATACATAGAAGCTTCCTCATACCATCATCCACCAGATTCAACAAATGGCAAATGTTTCTAACTCTGTTCAAAGGATTAGAATGGCTTCATTTATCCCAATACTGGGATCACAAGGACAGTTCCTCAGCAAAGGTTTAAAAGTGTAAATGAGTCAGATGGACAGTGCTATGCCAAAGAACACAGAACATTTATCAATAGGATCTATATTATCCCATAAAATGAGCTCTAGTCACTTATTTTTTAATGAGAGCATATTTCTTTGTGATATTAATGATCAATTTTATAATGCATTATATATTTATTAATTTCTAAATTCAAACAATAGCAGTTATTTTTATGATTTAATGGTAACAGAATTTTTACTAAGAATCTTCCGTAGTAACTGATTTAAAAGACTATAGGTTCCCAAATTATATTTAAAAAATTACTGATCCTACATTATGTTCAAAAATAGGGTTAGGGGATATAATTATAAAACTTTTGTGCAAAGTAGAAATTTTTTTGTGTAAAGGCCTAAGAGAATCTATCAGAATCAAAAGTCTAGGAAGATGAGGTCAACATAAATTTAAGTAATTCACTAGATATAGATCAGGGCCTTTAGAAACTATGGCGAGAGCTGAACCAGCGTGGCTCAGTGGTTGAGTGTCGACCTATGAACGAGGAGGTCATGGTTCAATTCTAGGTTAGAGCACATGCCCAACTTGCAAGCTCGATCCCCATTGGGAGGCATGCATGAGGCAGCCAATCAATTCTCTCTCATCATTTATGTTTCTATCTTTTTCTCCCTCTCCCTTATAAAAAAAACAAATAAAAAATGAACTGTGGGGAGAAAAACAGCAATGAAAAAGATAAAAGATATGGCAAAAGTTGGTCCCACTATAATGCACATTTCCATAATGTGAATTAGCTCATCTGTGGTTCGTAAATAAAGGAATGGTGTCAGCCTTTAATGTATAGTTTAATTACTCATACATGATTCCCCATGGCTAGTTACAAAGAATCCTAATGTAAATGTATACAATATTGCTCACATTTTTGTTTGGAGAAAGACAGCACCTGCCAGAGGGCCCCATTCTTTCTCTTGGTTCAGTGTGCCCATGTACTACTCTGTCTTGAGAACACTTTTGAGGCAAGTGCCTCTGACCATGGCTGTGTGTGTGGCAATTTTACTTTGAGAGTGAAGATGTTAGAGAGGTTCTGTGGTCCCATGCAGAGGATCATTCTATCTAACTTACAGCTACAACTTACTGCTAAGGAGCAAGTGGGAGATGAAGAAAAATTCCAGCAGTTAACCCCAAGAGAGCTTCCATTTCTCATTTATTAGTATTTTCTCCTTTAAGTGTGATTAAGTAACATCTGCACTATATAGAAAATAACCATATAATGCGAAATTGCACTTTGTAACTCCAGACTATCTAGAGCTAGTTTCTTTATAAAAAGTAAAGCTACGGAGCAAAAACTAGTGAAAAAGAAAACACAGGACAATAAGTTGGACCTACCTATCTCTGGCAATACTACATTTTGTGCAAAGCTTCTCAACACACACTTCTGACATTCTCACTCTGCCTTTATCCCCAGAACTCAGTCAGCAGCTTCAACCTTTCCACACAACCCTTTCCGTTAAGGTACCATCATTTTGTTTTGTGTTCAAGTTCTATATTTACTGTGGCATTTCTTTCAATATTGGGAATTTAACATGTCTTTTTAACTTTGCTAAATTTTTATTAGGACTGTTATTTATTAATGTTCTGGTTACAAAGTTGCAACACTATTTTTTCCTGTAAGTAAGGTAATTGACATCAGAAGAAGCAGGTACAGACATTGCACAAGGTATCATTGCTAGGGGTAGGTGGCTTGGGTTCATTGTCTTACCACTCACTCCCATCCCAAAACATACACTGTTGTTTTTTAATCAAGTTTTGGCTCTTCTGTGATCTTTCTTTTCATAAACTGCTCAAGTGGTTCCAAATAGAAACTTAAGCCCTACAAGTACAAGCTTGCTACATTCTGCTTTATAAGGATTATTTGCCATTCATTATAAGTTTTTCAAAAATCCAAAGTTTATCAGAATACGTATGATAGCTAACAATATAATCAGAACAGAATGAAAGAATGTTTGCCTAGAAGCATATAAAAAGGAGAGACTGAAGAGACAAGCTTCTTCCACTAGCATTATCTAGACAGGTTCCTTAATAATTACAAATCTGTCCAAGAATAAAAAATATGTAGAATGGATTAACTTATATAACGGAAAGCCTGATCTCTTTCCTGTTTGAATGTGATCTGATTTAAAGTATACATAATCACTTTAAGTACACAACCACCTATTATTCATTAACTTCATTTTTCAATAGTTCTACCTCTTTAAAAATGAGAGTCCTAAGTATCTCAACAGATAATTAATCCTGATTTTTCTCTAGATAATACTCTATAAATTAAATAACTATGACTTTTGCTTTTAATCATCATCATCATAATCCTTTTTCATAAGTACTTATGGCTTACTGCTTTCAACATTCATTATCTTATATGAGTATTCCAACAATCATGTAACAAAGACATTAGAAATAAAAATAACACATTTTTCATTGTACTAAAAAACAAAGGAAAACAAAAATAAAAATACCCATAATACTACTAATGAAAAATAAATATTGTAAGTGACTTGGTGTACAAACTTTCTTGAACTTTCCATTATGTTACTATTTTCATAAAAATGGCATATTATACATACATTTTGTAGCTTGCTTCCTCCCCTTTTACTATGTCAGGATCTATCTCTACAACTAAATATTCACCCATCACATTATATCTACTGAATTAAAAGCATTCCATTGTATAAACATATCATAGATTCAATCCATTAAGCCTATTTTATAGAAAAGGTGAGTCTCGAGAGGTGAAGTTATATCATAGAGTAAGATCTATGAATTAAAACCTTAGCCTTCTGATTGCTAATGGGATAGTCCATCCATGATAGTTTCTGGAAGGGCTAAAACATATCCAACACTGACAAATACAACTATTAAGACTGAATAAAGTCTGATACATACCTAACCACATGCGAATGATGCTCATGTAGTCTTTGTTCTTGGCACCGAGAAGTTTGTCATAGGAAGGACAGCCTGCCAGAAGGATGCGATCATGGTCCTCACACATGGATATCAGGTGTTGCTCTGCGCTTCGGGTGCAGCACACATGATAGTGAGCCAGTTTTGTTATGGCATGTCTAATGGAATCGTCAATGGTCCCACTGACTTCCCCGCCTTCAATGTGAAGGATTCGGATGTTCATCAAGGCAGCAGATGTTGCCAGGGCCAGGGCATCAAACCTGTCTCCATGGACAATCATGATGTCAGGCTTCAGGCGATTAAGGACATCTGGTAGCTTCACTAGGGCAAGGCCTACTGACTCAACCATAGCTGCCTCATCTTCCCCTCTAACAATGGTGTGTAGCCTGGTGTTAATGTCAAAGTCATCTTGTTCAATCATGCGGTACGTATTTCTGAAGCAAGAAAGAAAGAAAGACAAAAACATGAGAAAAGCTATCTAAAGTCAACTTTGAAGGGAGAGATATTTTATAAAATTTCCTTGTTAAATAAATTGAAGTATAACTTACAAAAAAATTAAAAACAGACAATAAATGCATACATCGCTTGATTACTTTTTCTACCTGCATTACCCTGTAGCCACCACCCACATAACCATCCAGCATCGTGAGCACCTGGAGGGAAAACTATCTCAGGGAGAATCTTTTTTATTAGGAAAAAAGAGACCAAAATTTACACTGGTCATGACATTTTCTTTCTTTTTTTTTCTATGTTTATAAAATTTTTAAAAACAAATATGCTACTTAACAGGAAAAAATGTTACTTAATAAAAGCAAAGCTCATTTTAAAAATATAGTAGGGGACCAGGACACCAGACATATCACAACAATACCAATTTCTAAATGATGGAAATTATCACTTGAATTTTCCTTGTATGGTACTATTAATGCAGCATAGTTCTGATTGGAATAAAAATGTAAGTTTCACAGCATTAAATTGGCTGTAAAATGCAGTTTCAGTTTGTTTCAGGCTTCAGTAACAACAGTAATTCTCAATGCCTTAAGGTTTCCTGATTGTTAAAAGATTCTAAAAGATATGGATTTTCTTTTCTAAATATATAATACATTTATTATTTAAAAATTGAAAAATACTAAAAATTATCATTCATAAACCTACACTATTAACATTTTGATTTTCTTTCTATCCATTTTATGCATAATATTTTAATCGGGTAGAGATTACATACAATTTTGTAATCTACTTAATATATGTAATACTAATTTTCTCAGATCATGACTGCTTCTTTACATACATCATTGTACATTATATGGACATCTAGTAGTCAATTCATAGATTCCTTTGGATTTTCTTATACAAGCTATGTTGCCTGTAAATAAAGACAATCTTTATGTCTTTACTAGAGGTCCAGTGCACGAAATTCATGCGGGGGGGGGGGGGCAGCTTTCCTCAGCCCAGCCTGCACCTTTTCCAATCTGGGACCCCTAGAGGAATGTCCGACCACCCATTTGGATTGGGCCTAAGCGAACAGTCAGACATCCCTCTCACAATTCAGGACTACTGTCTCCCAACTGCTCGCCTGCCTCTGCCTGATTGCCCCTAACCACTTCTGCCTGCCAGCCTGATCAGTCATTAACCACTCCCCAGCCACCCGATTGCCCCTAACTTTCTTCCCCTGCCAGCCTGGTCACCCCTAACTGCCCTCCCTTGCCAGTCTGATTGCTCCCAACTGCCCTCCCCTGCAGACTTGATCTCCCTCACCTGCCCTCTTCTGCCAGCCTGGTCACCCCTAACTGCCCTCCCTGCTGCCCTGATTGCTCACAACTGCCCGCCCCTGTAGGCCTGGTCCCCACCAACTACCCTCCCCTGCAGGCCTGGTCCCCCAACTTCCCTCCCCTGCAGGCCTGGGTCCCCTCCAAATGCCCTCCTCTGCTGTCCTGGTCACCTCCAACTGCCCTTCTCTGCTGGCCTGGTCATCCCTAACTGCTCACAATTGCCTTCCCCTGCAGGCCATTTTGTGCCCACATGAAGGCAGCCATCTTTGACCACATAGGGGTGGCCATCTTGTGTCTTGGAGTGATGGTTGATTTGCATATTATTTTTTTATTAGATAGGATATACTTGCTCTATTATACTGGCTGTTATATCTAGTATAATTGAAGAGAAGTGGTGAAAGTGGAAGTCCTTACATTGTTCTCAATTTTAGGAGGAAAGCATAAATTTTATGTTAACTGTAGTTTTTTCACAGGTGCTCCTTATCTATTCTATCCAAGTTTACTACAAGTTTTTATCATAACTAGCTGTTTAATTTCATCAAATATTTTTTAACATGTATTAATATGAATTTATGGGTTTTCCCCTTTATTCTGTTGAGATGTGAATTATAATTGATTTTCAGATGTTAAAATTTCTGAGATAAGTCCACTTGGTGGTAATGTATTATTGGTTTGCCACTTCATCTAAATTGTCAATTTTCTTAGCCTAATATTCCCCTTTTATTATCTTTATTGTTGGAAGTATTACATATGTCACCTCTCTTATTCTTTTAAGGGCTGTAATATTTTGAAAGAAATAACTTTTGACTATTAATTTTCTCTATTGTTTAATCTATTTTTATATTTCATTGATTTCTACTCTTTATTATTTATTTCCTTCTTGTTTACTATAGTGGAAACAGATCATTAGACTCTAAACTAGTATTTAAAGATATAAGTTTCCCTGTAAGCACTGCTTCATTTACAACCACAGATTTGGTATATTGTAATATTTATATATTTATAAATATTTTTTTTTACAGAGAGGAAGGGAGAGGGATAGAGAGTTAGAAACATTGATGAGAGTGAAACATCGATCAGCTGCCTCCTGCACAACCCCACTGGGGATATGCCCACAACTGAGGTACATGAATCGAACCTTGAACCTTGGACCCTTCAGTCCAAAGGCCAACGCTACATCCACAGAGCCAAACTGGTTAGGGCTCCACTGATTTTTAGAAGAGAGAGGAAGGGAGGGGGAGAGACAGAGAAAAAGAAACATTGATTGGTTGCCTCCCGCATGTGCAGGGCCAGGGATAGAGTCTGCATCCAAGGTACATGCCCTTGACCAGAATCGAACTGGAACCCTTCAGTCCCCAGGGCTGACGCTATATTCACTGAGCCAAACCAGCTAGGGCTAAAATATTTTCTAATTTCCCTTAGGATTTAGCCCATGGCTTAAAACTCATAAATAAAACAACCAATTAAAACATGGGTTAAAGGTTTTAAAAGACCCTTCACCAAAGATGTTATAAAGATGGCAAAAAAAAAGCATATAAAAAGATGCTTCACACTTTATGCCATCAGGAAAATGCAAATTAAAACAATGAGATACCACTACCCACTATTATATTAGCCAAAATCCACAACACTGACACCACCAAATGCTGAATGAGGAATTCAAGCAACAGAAACTCTCATTTGTTGTTGGGGCGGGGGGTGGGGGGAATGATACAGTATAGTATTTAAAGACAGCTTTAAATACTTCGGAAGACAGCTTGGCAGTTTCTTACAAAACTAAATGTACTCTAGTCATACAATCCAGCAATTGTGCTCCTCTGTTTACACAAAGAAGCTGAAAACTTATGTCCACAATCCACCCAAAAAGCTGCAATACAGATGTTTATAGTAATATTCTTTAGCGCTAAAAAGAAATTACTATCAAGCTATTATAATACATAAAGGAAACTCAAATGCACATTGCTAAATGAAAGAAGCCAGTCTGAAAAGGCTACATATTGTATGATTCCAAGTCTATGACATCCTGGAAAAGGCAAATATTTGGAGATGGTAAAGAAAAAGTCAGTGGTTTCCTGAGGTGAAGGCAAAAGAAGGGTGGAGATGTAGAGCAGATAATAAGGCAGTGAAACAACTCTGTATGATACTGTAACAATGGCTTCATGTCATTATAGATTTACCCAAAACCACATAATTTATACCACCAAATTAAACCCTAATGTAGGTTTTCTTATGCAGAATTTCATATTTTTAAGAGCTAGGAAATTTTTAGCTGTCCATAAATTTCTTCTCTAAGTTTTTGGAGAAAATTGCTAAATTGGTTTTTGGAGGCAGGTTTTTATTTATTTGTTTTTACTATTGTTATTATCTTGTGTTTAAAGAACAGTCTGAAAAAAAAAACACAATTTTACTTTAACACAAACTGTTTTCACATTTAATATTGTATTTCTGACCATCTTTGGAGATTGCATTAACATTTTCATGTCACGAAGGTGCACTAACTGCTACTTTATTACATATACAAAATGAATGTTCACCTTTGTTTTATATACTCTGTTCCTTCAAAATTTTCCCAATTTTCATTTTTCATATTTCACCTCTAATCAACAAACCTAATGTCAAAATAAATATCAATGGTAATGATAATATAACATTTTACTTTGCCTACTAAATAAATTAGATTTTCAAAAGTCTTGTTCCATATCTACTACTTTATATGCTGTTGATCTATATACCAGTTTTAATGTCGAATTACCATTAGAACTCACAAAACATATAACATGGAATCACATTGTATCACACAATATATAAGTGCCATTTCTCCTTAATATAATAACAAATAATAATATTAATAGTTGTTTATCAAGCATCCATTAAGCAGCATCATTGTGATGAATTCTCTATATCACTATCTCCATTCTTCACAATAACCTACATCACAGGTTTTCACTTCATTTTATAATTGAGGAATCTGAGACTCAGAGATGCTAAGCTACTTCTCTAAGGCCACGTAAAAACTAAGTGGTAGAGATTTTAAATGCTGTTGGGAGCACAAGTACCTTCCCTCCCCATCTTTGCTCTGAAAGGAAATGGAATAGGAAGTAGAGTGAGTGACACAATATCAAGGGACAACTGTACTAACTGCTGGGACCTGTGAATAGGACAGAAAAGAACCTTGCTCTCATATTCTGACAGTCTGCGGGTGCCTGCTGAAGACTTACCCAGATCTCTGCTACCTGGAAGTGGTTGATATATCCTGGTGCAAACCATGGAGGAGGAACCACAGGACAGCATGGAGCAGCAACTGAACACAAGGGCAAAGACTCATGGACCAAGGGCAGAAGGGCCCTCAATGGGAATAAGCCAAATCCGGCAACACCAGAGCGAGCCCAGCGGGAGCCCTTCATCATGATGAAGGCCTTGTGGGATGAAGATGGGGACCACAAGATTAGCTATCAGGTTGTTGAAGAGGATCCCTTCTCTGACTGTTACATAGAGTGCATCATACAAGGAGAGTTTTCCAAACCACCCTGGAAAAGGACATATTTCTTAAGTCCTTCAACTTCCTGAGAGGTGGGTCAGAGCAGGAGTTTTCTAAATAGGTTTTTGATGATGCAAACTCACTTTTTGAATGTTCCTTGCATTACATGGAAAAAGGGGCAAAACAAGAATTTCCTCAACAGAATTTTGGAGAGAAATCACTTGTTGAGCATTCTGAGCACATGACAGACAAGAAGCCTCCTCCTGAGAAATATCCAACTCCAGGCCTGGTAGATCCTACCCAGATTATGGAATTTGCTAGAAATAAGCCAAGAAAAAATAGAGAATGTGATGCTCCAGAAAAATCCGTTTGTCCTCAGAGTGGATGCGTAAGAGAGTTGAAGACTAGAAATTCCCTGAGAAAGCATCTCCACCTTGTTCATGGCCCCCGCAACCACATGTGTATGGAATGTGGGAAAGTGTTTCCTGAGAGCTCCAAACTAAAAAGACATTTTATGGTTCATACTGGAGGAGGCCTTTTCAGTGCACTTTTAAAGGGTGTGGAAAATGCTTTTCTCTGGCCTTCAACTTGCATATACATGTGCGCAACCAAACCAGGGAGAGGGCTTTTATGTGTTCCTATGAAGGCTGTCACAGGAGCTTTGTCCAGTCAAATAACCTTAACTCATCAAGACAAAAATAATCAATAAAAAGGAGATGGAAAAAAAAAATCTTTAAACAGGGAAGCATTTTAACAAAAGAGTGACTGGGGACAAATATGCCTCATTGATTATTTCAGGAAAGAATATTTGAATCAATGTTGCAACCCTATAAGGCATATTTTTTAATGTGACTAAGATGCTCCTATTAATTGTGATACCATTCTAAGAACACTGTGTACAAAATGATAATGTGCTTCCAACAGGAAGGCCAGTAAAAAACTTATTTCAAAAGAGTAAAACAGAACAAACGAAACAAAAAAATCTAAGTGGTAGAACTAGGATTTGAAGCTAGATCCACATAGTGGTTCCTGGATCCAAGCTCTCTCCAGTACACAATGCTGCAATGAAGAGTCTCATAAGAAAATGCTTTCATCTTACCCATAGTCATCGATCAGGTGAGAGCCAAGCACCACGACGTCCAGCTCAAAGAACTCAGGTTCCGTTTTAATGCCAAACATGATCGGTGCAAGTTTAGAATAATCAGCACGGTTGCAAGTAGCAACACAAACCCGCAGCTTCCGATTATTCCCATTCTTCTCCATGACTTGATTTTTTCTTTTTGAAAGGTCCTTAAAATAGAGTTCCTAAGGTTACAAAAATAAAAACGATTTATGATCAGAATGAAAGGTCCTAGATATAAACAGAATTTTACGATTTTAAGTCTTTATCCACCATTTAATATGGTGATTTTTAATCTTTTTCCCCACCGTATTGTGTGACACAGCTACTGGGATATCCAGAGTTATGAAATTCCAGCTGACTAATTATAACTCCACCCCTTTCTCTCACAATTAAGAAAATATTCTGGCAAACACCTGGCGGGAATGGTTCAGTTGGTTGAGCGTAATCCTGTGCACCATACACCGAAAGATTGCCAGTCAATTCCCTGTCAGGGCACATATCTGGATTGGGAGTTCCATCAGATCTCGTCAGGGAGCATACAGAAGGCAACCAATAATGTTTCTCTTTCTTAATCTCTCTCCTTCTTTCCCTGTCTTTAAATATGTCCTCAGGTGAGGATTAAAAATATATATATATACTGGAATGCAATTAAAAAAGAATGACATAAATATTTAAAAGGCAAGCAAACATCAGCTCTTTATTAGTTAAAAATTATTTGCCATACCTCACAATACCAGACTATTGCAAAACTTTGAGAATTACTGATCTAGTTCAACTCTTTCACTAACAAAAAGGAAAACACAGGTTTTAAAAGGGAAATTACTTTCCCAAGATTCAGTATCCATCTTATAAGAGACTAGAGGAACGGTGCACAACATTCGTGCACTGGGGGAGGGTCCTTCAGCCCAGCCTGCACCCTCTTACTGTCTGGGACCCCTTAGGGGATGTCTGACTGCCAGCTTAAGTGCACTCCCCATGGTGTCCTTAGCGCTGCCACAGAGGCAGAAGCTCCTGCCACCACTGTACCTACCAGCTGTGAGCCCAGTTTCTGGCTGAGCAGCACTCACCCTATGGGAGCGCATTGACCACCAGGGAGGCAACTCCTGCATCACAGTGACTGATCATTTTGCATTCAGTCAATTTGCATATTAGAGTTTTATTATATAGAATATCTATTCAACTTCACACCATACACCCCCAAATATACAAAGCACTGATCAGTACTGAGAAATAGAAAGTTGAATAAGACAAAAGATTAAAACACAACAACAAAAGAAAAAACAACACTACCTTTAAGGCCTCATTAGCATCTGTTGCCAGTGATTACAAATTTTACAACTCCAAGTACCACCAGAATTTCCTGTCCCACAGACACCTTAAAGTCACTGTCACAAACCAAACTCATTTTTTTTTCTAAACTTGTTTTTTCTTTTTTGTTCTCTCACTCAGTTATAAGCCTTCCATTCATCCAAATGCTTTGATATTCTTGTCTCCTCTGTTCCTCACAGCGTGCCTCTGAAGGCCCAAATCAATTACATCTCCTGAATCTCTTGCAAATCTCTCTCCTCTCCATCCCAATGCCTCATCTTAGTTCTGAGCTATGGTAGCAGCTATCAAAGTAGTTTGCCTGTGTCTAGCTTTGCCCTGCCTCCCACAGATTTTCCAAGTGATCTTTCTAAAGTTCATAAATCTGATCATCATGCTAACCAGGATACATCACCTATGGACAAAGCCCAAATTTCTAATTTGGATCTAGCTCATCCTTTCATCCATTTCAGATGCCCTTACACTGGGCTGAAGAGCTTGAAGTTCAGCCAGTGAGTCTCTGTATCTGTGCTTTTCTAGATGCAAATATCTCTCTGTAAAACTTCCTTTCCCTCTTGACTGAACTCTTCCTCATACCCCAAAACAGCCTGTCACTTCCTCTGGAAAGCTTTCCCATACACCTCATTCCTCCTCACCCCAGCCATTTTAGTTGCTGCCTGCCTCCAAGCACTGTGGCATAAAGATACACACTATCGATCTACTCCTCTGCCTTCCTGTTTCCCTACCACTCTATATCCTTCATTCAAAAAGTAAAAACCAGCCCTAACTGATTTGGCTCAATGGATAGAGTGTCAGCCTGTGGACTGAAGGGTCCCAGGTTCAATTCTGGTCAAGGGCATGTACCTTGATTGCAGGCACATCCCCAGTAGGAGTGTGCAGGAGGCAGCTAATCGATGTTTCACTCTCATCAACGTTTCTAACTCTCTATCCCTCTCCCTTCCTCTCTGTAAAAAAAATCAATAAAATATATTTTAAAAAAAACAAAACAGAAACAAAAAGTAAAAACTAGGGACAAGAGATAAAATTTCGCTTCACAGATTGATCTCAATGTTTATCTTTCAGGAAATGTACCAATGTTTAGAATTTGCACTTAGGAATCCAGAAAAGCTTGAGTAAAGATGCCAATAAAAAGGAAGCTACCTTTTAATATATTTCTTTATTGATTTCAGAGAGGAGGGGAGAAAGAGAGGGAGATAGAAACATTAATGATGAGAGAGAATCATTGACTGGCTGCCTCCTGCATGCCCCCCACTAGGGATCAAGCCCGAAACACGCAGGCATGTGTCCTTGGCCGGAATCAAACCCGGGACCCTTTAGTACGCAGGCTGATGCTCTATCCACTAAGCCAAGCCAACTAGGGCGGGAGCTACCTTTTAGATGCCTGGCCGGAGTGGCTCAGTGGTTGAGCATCGACCTATGAAGCAGGAGGCCACTGTTCAATTCCTGGCCAGGGCACATGCCCAGGTTGCAGGCTAATCCCCAGTGGGGAGTGTGCAGGAGGCAGCTGATCAATGATTTTCTCGAATGATTAATGTTTTTATTTCCTTCTCTCTTCCTCTCTGAAACCAGTAAAAAAAAAAAAACCACATTTTTTTTTAAGGGAGCTCCCTTTAGGTCAGGGTAAACTCTGAAATTCAGTGGAAATGCTATCAGTAGCCCTCTGTCATTGGTATTTCATCTCTCTTAGGATAGAACTTCTGTGATCACATAAATTGCCCATCACTGGACCATTCTGAATTTACAATCTCAGTAAAAGCTAATTCCACCTAATAGAAAGCATTTATAAGATAATGATTCTGTCAAGAATTGTACAGTAAGTCCTCACTTAATACTGTCAATAGTTTCTGTGACTAAGTGAAACAAAACCAATATTACCATGGGCCAGCAATTTTCAACTCATGGCACACATAAACTACTAAAATTCTGCGACACAACAATATTTTTTGCATATTTGATTAAAAATTGATATAATTTTTATTTACTCAGATATTTCAAGTTTTAAAGATTCATATAACACACCAGTTGAAAATCACTGGCCTATGGCATCTCATTAACATTATAAGAAAAACAATGCTGCCGTATTAATAAGATCTAAGCACTGCCTCATAATTAAAGAGACAAACATATTTTTCTAAAACTGGTGTTCTTGTACATAATCCTTTTCCACTCATTACATTTAAGATGAGTACACTGTTGGTGATATTTACTTTGCTGGGTGAGGCAAAGCAAATCATTCATAGTTGGAAAATTTGTATTTATTTTAAAAGAACAGTAAACATCTGCAACACTAAAATGCTTAGTATTTACCAGGTAACTCAAAGGTTATTCTATCAAAACTGAGAGTAAACTTGCTATATAAATAAACAATGAAAAATACAAAGTTACTTAGGCCAATCGGATAGTTTCTACAAGAAATGTCTAGCATATAAAGGGAATAGATAAGACTTGTAAATCTTATTTCTTAAATTACATTAATGTTTATTGTCTTTACCCAAACCCCTGGAAATTAACTTGTTTCAACAGCATCCTTGGGGCAAATTAATTAGGTTTCTATTGCCTGTAGCTGTATACAGTGTGTTCACTTAAGAATGATGGCTAGAGCAATGCTCAGATGTGCTTATATAGTGTGTTGCTGTAGAAATAGTTAATTTTTAAGCCATACTATATTTTTAAAGTTAATTTGCACAAATACATCCACATCTTTTTTGTCCAATGCAGAATTTAAAATTGAGGAATAAATAAGCTTGAAAAATTTAATTAAGGTGATTTCTTATATGCAGATGCTTGATTCTAGATTTTTTAAATACTTGATCCAATTTACATTGGATTCTTTTGTGTGTGTTTTAAATTTATTGAGGTGATAATGGTCAACACGAACATATAGATTTCAGGTGTGTGTTTCTATGTTACAAAACCTGTATATTGCCCCGTGTGCCCACTACCTTGGGTTCTTATACTTTGGATTCATACAAAAGCCCATGATGGTTTTGTCTTGTCTGTAAATGTTATTTATTTAGCATAGACATTAAAGATAACATCCTGGAAAAAAAAAAGTTACTTAGGCCAAAACATTTTAAGGAAAAAGGTTAAATCTTAAAAAGAAAATAATAAGTCCTGGCCGGGTAGTTCACTTGGTTAGAGAATCATCCTGATACGACAAGGTTGCAAGGTCGATCCTCAGTGAGGGCACATACAAGAATCAACCAATGTATAAATAAGTAGAACGACAAATCAATGTTCC
>PVJN01030536.1:0-25551 GCA_004026805.1 Lasiurus borealis | reverse complement strand
AAAAAAAAAAAAAAAGAGGACTCCAAGGAGACATGACAACTAATTGCAATGTGTGTTCTTGGTTAAGATCCTGAAATAGATTAAGGACATTAGGTAAAACTAAGAAAGTCTGAATGAAATATGGACTAAAGTTAATAATGTATCAAAATTGGTTCATTAATTGAAACAGATACCCATCTCTATATATAAAAGTGTAAGCAACCAAATGAACAAACAACCAGTCGACCAGTCGCTATGACGTGCACTGACCACCAGGAGGCAGATGCTTAATGCAGGAGCTGCCTCCTGATGGTCAGTGTGCTCCCACAACCATCCTCCCTAAGCCAGCCAACTTCCCATGATCCCTCCCTCTGGTGGGCAGGTTCCCATCAGCCCCGATCAAGACTGGGCAAGATGGCCCTGATCAGTCCTAATTGCCAGCCAGACCAAGGGACCCCACCCATGCATGAATTCGCGCACCAGGCCTCTAGTGCTAATATAAGATGTTAACAATAGGGAGCACTGGGTGTGAAGTACATGAGAAGTTTCAATACTATATTCTCAGGGGGTTTTTACTGTGTGTACCTAAAACTGTTCTGAAAATAAAATGTATTATTGAAGATACCATCATCTAGGCAGAAGATAAAAAGGGTTCAAAATCAAATTTCGCTGTGGGGTCAGAAAGACTTCAAGATCATGATTTTCTTAGCCAGTATTTATAATCTTTTATAAATGTGCATCATTGGACTTTAGTCATCAATGATTTCTATAGAATTTTATTTCTGTTTACTTGACTAACCATTACTTTGCTTTTTATTTATTTTACTTTTTATATATTTTATTGATTTCAGGCAGAAAGGAAAGGGAGAGATAAAAATATCAATGATGAGAGAGAATCATTGATCGGCTGCTTCCTTCATGCCCCACACTGGGGATTGAGCCTGCAACCTAGTCATGTGTCCTGACCAGGAATCAAACCGTGACCTCCTGGTTCATAGGTCAACACTCAACCACTGAGCCACACTGGCCAGATAACTTTGCTTTTTAAATGTAAATTGTATTTATTACTTGTCTAGGTGATGCAGTAACACAAAGAATATATATGCATGGCCAACGGACACAGACAACAGTATGGCCAGGGAAGGGATAGTAGGGACAAAAGAGGAAGAAAATGAAGGACATCTGTAGTAATGTCAACAATAAAAGTAAAGAGAAGAAATGAATAAAGAGTGTGCACAGCAAAATGTCTACCTCCCAGACTCAGCAGCTAGTTGTTCTTTCCTTCTAGTGTACCCTGCAGAGACAGTGTACACGTCTATCAAGAAAATATATGTGTGTGCATTTTCCTTTCCTCCAGTTTTAGACAAATGCATCCGTATCACATGTGCTATTCTGCACTTGGCTTTTTCTATTTAACAATATATCTTAGAGATTTTTTTCATAGGAGTAATTTAAAAGCTTTCTTATTTAAATAAAAGCACAAGAATAACTATTGATTATGTTCAAGCGAGAGGCGAAAACTAAAACTAGAGTTGACAAACCAGATGTATGGCACATGTGAATGGAGGAACGAGGCATTGTATGCTTGCTGGGCACAAGTGAAAGTTGGTTGTATAAATTCTAGAAACTAGTACAAGCAAACAGAGCTATTATTATTAAGTATTAATACTATTGTATGGCCATAGAAAAAGTGCTTGCTTTAATAATCAGCTAATATGGAGATTAAATTTATATTATTTTGTGAAAAATAAGGAGAAAGAAACTTCTGGGTAAGAGGAAGGCCTACTTCCAAGCAGAAGACATCCTAAAGATAGCTGTAGGCAGGCAGAGATTCTCCTTAAAGCAGCATTTGCTTCCATTATACCCCCCCCCCCCGCTCTAGCACAATGAGCATACCCAAGATGTTCACTTTATTGTAATATTTATTTTTTTTAATATATTTTATTGATTTTTCACAGAGAGGAAGGAAGAGGGATAGAGAGAGTTAGAAACATCAGTGAGAGAGAGACATCGATCAGCTGCCTCCTGCACACCCTCTACTGGGGATGTGCCCGCAACCAAGGTATATGCCCTTGACCAGAATCGAACCTGGGACCTTCCAGTCCGCAGGCCGACGCTCTATCCACTGAGCCAAACCAGTTTTCGGCTGTTCACTTTACTTACGGGTCATCAGGATAGACATTTCTGTTCACTTTATTTAATGCCTGTCCTCAGAGCCAAGAAGACTGTAATTAGTTGCCGGAGATATATTTGTGGAATGAATGAATGGCTGAGTGAATGAATGGATGCCGGGGAGAGGTAGAACAGGCAATAAATGAAGAAGAGAGTGGCAGAGCAGCACAAGAGTGCTGAGAGAACACAGAGGTGGTATTTTCCAAATGCGCTAGGTTCCCAGGATCCCAGCTTACCAGTTCACTGAGGGAGGTTCTGTTCTTGCCGAAGCTCAGATTTCCCATCTCTAAAACCATCCTGTCTAATAAAAGAGTAATATGCAAATTAACCATCACTTTGCTACACCCACAAGCCACGCCCAGCAAGCAGGATGATGGAGCAGATAAGGGGGTGGTTCCAGGCCAAGGTGGGGTTCCAGGCAGAGCTGTGGGGTTTAAGGCTGGGGCCCGATCTCCACAAGCCACCCCGAGTGACCCCACCTATGCACAAATTCGTGCACAGGGCCTCTAGTTAACGATAATAAAGAGGATTAAAGAATTATCTCAATAATGCCTTGGAAACCAGGGAACCAGGCAGTTTCAAGAAAGTCAGTAACAAGGAAACAATCTTACAGAACAAAATGAAACCCAAACATGAATCTAACAGTAAGCAGATAAACTCGCCTATTAAAAGAAAGGAAGTTCAGATTGTTTAAAGAAAACTTTCAAGGAAGGATGTCTAAGAGGAAGTGACGGAACGAGATTGTATGTAAACGAATAGACAATGATATAGAGCAGACGATTAAACACCAGAACAAACAGGAGCTCAGCTATTAATTTCAGACTACATTGCAATTCAAGGCAAATGAAAAGGGGAAGACAAAGGCGCTTGGTAATTAATCATAAAGAATATAATTTCCAGTGGAGAATATAACTCATGAATTATATTTTTAATATCATAAATTACTCTTAAATTTAAGGGATCTGTGGAAATGTCATCGTAAGAGATTTTCAGACGCTCCGTTTCATAACAGATAAAAGAGACCAGAAATAATGGATACAGCTGACTAAACATTATGATGAAAAGCTGTTTATGTTTGTACGTGTCAAACTCTGTAAGCTGAAAACAAGTGTCTGTAGAGCTTTTGTTTGAAAATTTATTCTGTATCACAACAAAAACATGACTTTAACCCCAGCCGGTTTGGCTCAGTGAATAGTGTGAGCTGACAGACTGCAAGGTCACAGGTTCAGTTCCTGGCAAGGGCATGTACCTCTGTTGCAGGCTCAATCCCTGGCCTCAATTGGGCTGGTACAGGAGGCAACCAACCAATCGATTTATCTCTCTTACATCTATCTTTCTCTTCCTCTGTCTCTCCCTCTCCTTCTTGTGCTTTCTAAAAATCAATGGAAAAATATCCTTGGTGAGGATTAACAAAAAACAAAATAAAAAACATGACTTCAATAATTTCCAAAACATGGAAATAGCACATTCTTTCATTATAATACAGAAAATAATAGAACTATTATTTCTGCCAGTAAGATAAAACAAATAATTTCATATGTTCCCAAATACTTTTACATTTTTTTAAATATATTTTATTGATTTTTTTTTACAGAGAGAAAGGGAGAGAGATAGAGAGTTAGAAACATCGATGAGAGAGAGAGAGACATCGATTGGCTGCCTCCTACACGGCCCCTACAGGGGATGTGCCCGCAACCAGGATAAATGCCCTTGACCAGAATCGAACCTGGGACCTTTCAGTCCACAGGCTGATGCTCTCTCTCCACTGAGCCAAACCGGTTTCAGCTACTTTTACATTTTTAAAGCTTACTTTTAAATTTCTTCTGGATCAAAAGGAAATCAAAACTAAAATAGAAGAATATCTTTAAAGTAGCAATAACAAAAGTACTAAAACTATGGGAAAATAAAATTTCACTTACCAACAAATGTATGCCTTACACTTTGACCACCAGAATAGAAAGAAATGAATATGAGATAATTATGCATTCAAAGCAAAAAAATTAGAAAAAGAAAAACAAACTAAATCAGCGTAAAAAAAAATAAAAGAATTTAGAAAATACAAAATCAGCAAGCAATTAAAATCATAAAATTGGTGCAGCAAAGAGTTTTTTCAAATGTTATATATTCACATGTTTTTTATTTATACCTTTAATTAATACAACCAGTAAAATAGTTAAATTGCATATATGCACAATGACCAATGACTTTCTTCTTGAAATATATTTCCTTTTTTAAACTATCCATTGGCTTTTGAAACATCTTGAATGATACTCTTAAATGCAAATACTATGAATGTATTTCTACTTAGAGTAACTGAGTTGTTGGTGGCAATAAGAAAAAATAAAACGTAACTGGCTCTAGCCATGCTAAACAGATACAAAATTTGCTGGAAGCATATCCGTAACTCCCTGGCTCAGAGGGAGGGCTAAATAACCAGATTTGCTTATAAGAGGATTAGATGCCATGCCAGTTTCAGGGATCTGATTGGCAAGAACTACGTAAGAGCCCTAACCAGTTTGGCTCAGTGGATAGAGCATTGGCCTGTGGACTGAAGAGTGCCAGGTTCCATTCCGGTCAAGGGCATGTACCTTGGTTGGGGGCACATCCCCAGTTAAGAGGTATACAGGAGGCAGCTGATCAATGTTTCTCAATCTATGTTTCTAACTCTCTATTCCTCTCCCTTCCTCTCTGTAAAAAATCAATAAAGTATATTTTTTTAAAAAAAAGAACTACTTGAGAGTCTCATCAGATTGCCTAATCTGAAATAAATATTCCCCAACCATTTATTTTCTTATTCTTGTGCCATTCTACTCAAACTCTACCTAGAAGATTTTAATCTCATTCCTTAGGCAAAGCAACTGAATTTCGGCATATTAATAAGGAACACAATAGGGAAATAAGTAATTCTCCAAGAGATCATTTTTGGATGCTGGTTTCAAAAGAACCAAGACCACGTTTATGGGGTTCTTTCATCACAGTCAGAATTCAGCCCTGGTTTCTCCTCGCCTCTTCTCTCTCTCTTCTCTTTTTTCTTGTCTTACCTTCTCACCTTCTGCACTCTCTCTGGAAATCTCGTTGCTCCCAGGCCTCAGTTATCAGCTACATTATGAAAATTCTCAAGTCTGTATCTCCCTTCCAGTCCTCTTCCTCTTCAGGCCTTAATACTCACAACTACAACCTTTTTCATAAGTAAGACCATGTCATCTCAAACACGCACCTCCCCTATTGAACTCATTTCTCTTTCTACCACTCTATCCCGGAGTATTCCCTGGGATCAGCGGTTCTCAACCTTCCTAATGCCACGTCCCTTTAATGCAGTTCCTCATGTTGTGGTGACCCCCCAACCATAAAATTATATAATAATTTTTGTTTAATTTTATGGCTGGGGATCACCACAACATGAGGAACTGCATTAAAGGGACGTATTTAATTTTATGGCTGGGGATCACCACAACATGAGGAACTGCATTAAAGGGACGTGTTTAATTTTATGGCTGGGGATCACCACAACATGAGGAACTGCATTAAAGGGACGTGGCATTAGGAAGGTTGAGAACCACTGCCTGGGATAGTCGTGTGATTGTGGGAGTAGAGGTTATGAGAAGTGAAGAACTCTGAAGGTGAACCATTCATATGGATTGTGGGAAGGTTTCAGATAAAGCAGTGCCTCAGGTGAGGCAGTGATACCGGAAGACAAGCTGGAGATGACAAAACTTAGTGGAAGAAGTGTATTGGCGGCAAGGGCTGAGGCAGTAAGGTGAGTGAGAAGTTTTTTGAATAAACAGTACCTGAGCGAAAGGACCGCCATCAAAATATAACATGAGCCGAGACCGGTTTGGCTCAGTGGATAGAGCGTCGGCTTGAGGATTGAAAGGTCCCAGGTTCGATTCTGGTCGGGGGCATGTACCTTGCTTGCGGGCACATCTCCATTGTGGGGTGTGCAGGAGGCAGCTGATTGATGTCTCTCTCATCAATGTTTCTGACTTTCTATCTCTCTCCCTTCCTCTCTGTAAAAAAAAAAATCAATAAAACATATTTTAAAATATATATATATATATATATATATGTAACATGAATCAATGGATAGGTCAATATAGATGAAGCATGGAGTAAGTGTGTGTGTGTGTGTGTGTGTGTGAATGGAAGCAATAAGACAATGAGACAAGTTTCTAAAGAGAAAGGCTGATAGAGCATGATGGATATATGCCCTATTTGGGGAGCCATTGGAAAGTACTAGGAAATAGATTTTTCTATAAGACATTTTTTTTTTTAAATCTGGAAAACTGAACTGGTGAAAGATTGAACGTGAGAAGACCAGCGAGGAAATTAGAACGATGATCCAGTTGAGATCTGACAGGAGAGAGCAGAGAAGTGGTGGTGTACACAGACAGAAAAGAAACTGTTTTAAGAACAACTTCAGAGACTAAATTTGCCAAACGTGGGAATGACTTTAATACCATTGAAAGAGGAAGGACTGCTGGTTTTGGTGATGTCATTCATTAATATTGGAAAAAGCGCAGGTGAAAAGGATGTTTAGATAGAGTAGTAGGAAAGGCTAGAAGTTTCTATTTGAGATATTTCATTGAAGGCTCTTGTGGGGATAGCCCAGTGGACTGTTTAGTGGATATATGGGTTCGGATTTCAAGAAAGAGGGCTGAGGTAGAGATCATAGATTTGGCAGCTGTGAACTCGAAGCTGGTAAATTAGATCAGTAAATGGAAGAGAAGAGTGATAAAGTAGAATCCTAAAGAACAACTTTTAAAGAATAGTCAGAGGAAGATGCCTAGGAAAAAATATCGGGAAGTATGCCCTTGGAGATTGAAAGAGGATAGCAAGTATTGTCTAGGAATTTTAAAAATGAGCTTTTAAAGTGAAGCAAAAGTAAGAACAAAGCATTTAGGACTGCACTCAGCAAGAAGTATGCTTTTGTGTATTGGGAAAGCAGTGTTAGTGGGCTGGTGAAAAGGATGTTGTTCATGATGGGATACAGTAGATAGAACGTGAAGTACAAAAAGTCAAGAAATCAGAATTTTGCTATTTATTTTATTTAGTGTTTATTGAAGTTGAAAAAAGAATACAGATGTTTACATGATAATTAATAGAGAATAAAGATTGGAAATCAAATGGGTTAATGACATTATAGCTCCTAAGTCAGTGGTTCTCAACCTTTTTTAATGCTGTGACCTCTTAATACAGTTCCTCATGTTGTGGTGACCCCCAATCTTAAAATTATTTTTGTTGCTACTTCATAATTGTCATTTTGCTACTGTTAATGAGTCATAATGTAAATATCTGTTTTCCGATGGTCTTAGGAGACCTTGCTAGCAGTTTTCAATCTGTGGGTCGCGACCCACAAGTTGAGAACCGCTGCTGTAGAGCTAACTGCATTAAAAAAGGTTGAGAACCGCTGTCCTAAGTTATTAGAATGTAGATTAGGAAAATAAAATGAGAAAGTAGAGCCTTCTACATTATTTGGTTGTAGGGAGAGAGAAAGGAAAGGAGGGGCATGGATACAGACATTTGTGTAGTGTAGCTCCTGTAGGCGTTAGAACATTGTGTGCAAACTTCTTTGTCTTGTTTCTTGTTTTTAATTCTTTGTTGTTTCTGCAGGGTTCTCTTTAGGAAGTGAAAACAAGGACAGAGACATTGGAGGAGGGGTCAAGGCTTCAAAACAGTGTAAATGTCTGAAATGTGATGAGAATAAAATAAAATAAAAGTAGCTAACATCAACAGGCAGACTCCTAGTATTGAAGTTGGATACCATGAATCTCTAAAGTTGGGAGTTTAAGTGGCTCTGATTCTCCCACTTGAACAGGCAAAAAAGGTAGACATTTATTTGTTGACAGGTTGGGATTTGGGTATAAGATTTTTGAGATATAATCGTCCATAATACGATATAAGTCTTCAATATGATATGTCATGGTACAGTAATTCTTTATATTAAAGTCCAGTGGGAGACAATTGCTAAAATAAATTAAAAACCATGGTCTTGCCAAAACCAGTTTGGCTCAGTGGATAGAGCATCGATCTGCGGACTGAAAGGTCCCAGGTTCGATTCCAGTCAAGGGCATGTACCTTGGTTATGGGTACATCCCCAGTAGGGGACATGCAGGAGGCAGCTGGTCGATGTCTCTCTCTCATCTATGTTTCTAACTCTCTATCCCTCTCCCTTCCTCTCTGTAAAAAAATCAATAAAATATATATTTTTTTAAAAACCATGGTCTTTCAAGAGAAGGAGGCCCCAAGGAACTTAGAAATCAGGGTGCTGAATGTGTCAACCAACGCTCAAGTTGGCACATTAATTAATAAATGTATTAATTTGATGATGCTACAGGGTTCAGGGTGGAAAAATGACCCTGGTTTTAAGATCCCCAGTGAATAATGGAGGATGGCAAGGAGCAGGACAATGACAATAATGACAAAGCTAGAGAATACCGAGCCGGAGGTGACTAGTCTAAAACAACAAGGTGTCATGCCCACGCGGTGGAATAATTGTACAGAAGTGGACATGCTGAAGTGTTTAGTTTCTAGAATGAGATGCCTCCACCTAAAAGAATTGTAGGCAGTACTGGGCACCTTATAAATTCAAGTTTCAATTAAAGAAATTAAAAAAAAAACATTTAGTGAAGATATCAAAAATCTAAGGTAAATTTTGGACCGGGAATGGGTTGTTGGGATCATAACAACAATTTCTTTAAAGTGAAAAGCTGCCGAGACCGGTTTGGCTCAGTGGATAGAATGTTGGCCTGTGTACTGAAAGGTCCCAGGTTTGATTCCGGTTGGGGGCATGTACCTTGCTTTCGGGCACATCTCCAGTGTGGGGTGTGCAGGAGGCGGCTGATCGATGTCTCTCTCTCTAATCAATGTTTCTGACTTTCTATCTCTCTCTCTTCCTCTTTGTAAAAAATCAATAAAATATATTTTTAAAAAAATAAAGTGAAAAGCTATACCTGACTGGTATGGTTCAGTGGTTAAGCATCAACCTGTGAACCAGGAGATCCTGGTTTGATTCCATGGTCAGGGCACATGCCTGGGTTGCAGGTTTAATCCCCAGTGGGGAGGTGTGCAGGAGGCTGCCAACCAGTGATTCTCTCTCATCATAGATGTTTCTATCTCTCTCTCTCCCTCTTCAAAATCAATAAAATATATACTTTTTAGAAACTAAAGTGAAAAGTTGTGTTAGAGATGTGCAGAGCTAACTAACCAGAATGAAAAAAATGAAAAAAAAGCACTAGTATCTTGAAAGATTACCAAGAAGAACCAAGAGTTTTAGAGACAATGAGTATACATAAACCCAGTTTTTCAAAATTGACTAATCCTAGAATTTTCCTACTGTGAGTTCAGGGGTCAAGGAGTAGTAACTCAGACCTCTTAACTAGGAGCATATGCTTGTCCACAAAATAATAAATTTCCGTGTCTCTCTGCTGGCAGTCTACAGTGAGGGAAATGAAAATGGGTGTTCTGCAGAAGTACAGTGAGAGCTGGAGTCTAAAACAGTACACTCAGACACTGAAACTCGAGACTTTAGCCTCTGGCAGAAAGCATCCCCTTGCTTATGGATACAGCCAGAAGGTTTCCTGTGTATGTGGTCCTGAACCCTCCAAATCCCCGTCTCGGTAGTTTCCAGAGTCTGGTATTTGCTTTGTGCCCACGGTGTTCTGAGACTTACGGGCAGTTGAGCGGAAATAGAGAAATGGATCTACTGCTTTTCTGACTTTGGATATACTGTACCTTGCTACTCTGAGCTTTAGATGGAAACAGACCTAACATACCTAGCAAAGCGGTAAACTTTCCACCGTTTTTTTTCAGAATAGTGTTCCCAAGTGCACAGTCCCTCGCTGGAAGATGGTGGGGAAAGAAGGAACTAATTTTAGAAGAGTTGTCTTACCGTGTTCGGTACATTTTCCTGGGACTAAGCCAGGCTCCTCCCTGCCTGCTACCTGCCTTTAAAATAACTTTTTGGACCTCAGCACTGGAAATTCTAATTCTGAATTCCAGTGAGCGACCACACAGGGCTGGAGTTTTTAAGACCTCATAAGAGAAGCTGGGGCACAGCCAGGGTGTAAGACCACCGTCAACTGTAGCCCATTCTACTAAGCCACCAATAGCTTCACCGACGTAGACGTTAGGTGAAAACAACACCCATAACGTAGAAATAATATCTCACAGATATTACCACTGACTAGAGGGGCGTTTTAATAACCTTTAAATTATTTGTCTCTGTTTTCTGCTTTTACTTTTTTAGCTTCGCATCCAGACAGGGTCTGTTTTTGTCTTTAGTCATAGCTCATTTCACGTAATAACGGTCTACTTCACAATCCCACCGTTCCCCAAGTTACTTTATTATTCTGGCCTTAATGGCTCTGTTTTGACTTCTTTGATTTTTTTCTCCTCAAAGTTAAAAACAGAAGTGGTGTTTTTTTATTATTCTTTTTTGGTAGATATTACATCTTCAGGACATAATTCAAGAAGTCAAATTGCATTGAGTGAAAAGTTGCTTTTCTTCTCTTCTGTCTCCAAGCCCCCTATGTCCCCTGCTTGGAGACAAGCACCAGAACAGTTTCTGAAATGTCCTTTCAGAAACAGTCTTTGCATGTATAACCATAATTTCTATACATATGGAGTGTGTTATCCTTCTGCTTTGTATATTTATCACATTACCAATGGATACTGGAGAATTTTCTGTATAAGCATATATATATAGCTATGTATTCTCCTTTATAATATCTGAATATTTATTTGATTTAGTTGCTATTCTTATAGAAAATATCATTTTCAAATAATAATAATATTCAGATGTTGGAAAATTCTATTTAAACCACCTATAGCATGCTCTATCTATCTTGAAAGGATTCAGTGAGCTGGTTAAAGTTAAACTCAGGGTTTTCATTATGAAAGAGTTTTTATGTTCTCAGTGTACAAGCTTTAATCTATAATAACAAAAGCGTGATATGCTCATTCGACCAAGACATTCTTCCGGATGTCCTTCCGGATAACCTTCCGGATGAAACCAGGGCTGTGAGGGTCGAGGCAAGCTCTCAGGTCTGCAAGGGCTGAGCCCCTTGCACTAATTTCACGCAGCGGGCCTCCAGTTTTATATAAAACACATTCTGCTCATATTGATGCTAAAGAACCTCAAGTTTTAAAAAGGCCCCTAGCTTACTGAGTCTTCTTAGATGTATGATGAGAACCAGAATTGCTCCCTAGTGAATGCAAATAGGAAAAGAAGGACAGAGAGATGCTGATAAGACAAGGAGATCACATGGGATTGTAAGGATCTGGCAGCAGGTCTTTTCAAAGAGCTACTGAGAATCATGAAAATCATTTCCCTCGAAACCTAATGACAAAGCATCTGTTTAAACCTTCTTCCAGGAAGCTATCCTGGCAATTTTCATGATGTATGAGTTTTCATGATATGATAAATATTATGATTTTAAAAATATTAAAATTTGCTACTTCAAGTTCTTGACACACACAGAGAGTTTGGTGAGTGTATGAAATCAGCAAGATACAATCCTTTGCTGGTAAACTAATTCACATTCGTTTGTTAATTCTCCAACTATATACGAACATTTGTAAGATATGGACGTGTGCTTTGTCACTGATAGGCAGGGGAAAAGTGGAAGTAGGAGAAGATAAGAGAGGAGTGACAAAATTAAGGGTGTCTGTCGTGCATAGGAAGTGATTGGGGTCTCTAGTAGCTGTCGCTAGTAGAACTTTCTGAATCAGGACCAGCACTTCTGGGGAGGATCTGCTAAAATTTAAGACCAAGGTGACAGTTGAACCGATGACAACAGAAACCTGCCTGAACATACACCCTTTCTGCTTTTTATCGCAAATACTGAATCTCCCAGTCATAAAATATGGTTATGGCTTGCCATATTTCAAAAAACAAAGAAAAAAGCCCACGGAAAATAATAAACTTCCTCCACTGAACTGTCTTACTTCCTTCTCTTGCCAAGTTCATTTCAAAAGCAATAATTCTCACTTATTGCATTAATTTCTCTTGCCATTCTCTACTCCTCCCACTAAAACGCTACATTTTCTGCACCACTACAACGAAAGGTGCTTTGAAAAAGGCCAACAGTGTTTAATCGAATTAGTGTCTTTAATGTTGTTAGTAGTTATTTACTATCTTAAAAATCTTTAATTTTTAACGGCTCTCCTAAAATCTCTCTTCCTTTTATGGTCTGTGGCATCATCTTCATATATATTTTTATGACTTCTCCAACATTTCTTTTCAGTGTCTCCCATGGGCTTTGCTTTCTAAACTTGGCTCCAGAGTATTGGTGATCTCCAGGAATTTGTCCTTGGCTTTCATTCCCCATCCTTCCTAGGTTTAGCTTCAAATAGACACTTTCAGTTATGACTCCCTACCTAAACCTCTACCCTAGTGAGCTTTGCCACAGCGAAGGGAAATTAAAGGTAGAAAGAGGTGAGACACTGAGAGGTGTGTAGAGGGAGACTGAGAAGCAACATGGGAAGACTAAGGCAGAAAAAAAGGGGCCGAGACCGGTTTGGCTCAGTGGATAGAGCATTGGCCTGCAGACTGAAAGGTCCTGGGTTCGATTCCGGTCGGGGGCATGTACCTTGCTTGCAGGCATATCTCCACTGTGGGGTGTGCAGGAGGCGGCTGGTCGATGTCTCTCTCTCATCGATGATTCTGACTTTCTATCCCTCTCACTTCCTCTCTGTGAAAAATCAATAAAATGTATTTAAAAAGGGGGGGGGGGCGGGGCGAGGAATGGAAGGGCATATCACTTACCATTCTTTAAAATATCTGATATATTACTAAGCCATGCCGAGTTGGTGTATTTTACCAAATGCTTTTTATTGTTCCTACTGACATTATTATATAATTTTTTGTCTTTAGTTTCTTAAGTGATTCATTGCATTAATCCATTTTCTAGTATTAAAACACCATTGTATTATTGGAATAAACTCCAAATGATCATGATGAATGACCTTTTTAATATTCTGCTAAGTTTGCTAAGATTGTGCTTAGAGTATCTACATACATGTTCGTAAACAGGCTGCTTTTTTAGATATAGGCCTTAGAATTTATTGGAGAGCATCCCCTCTTTTTATTCTCTGGATGACTGCATAGGAGACAGCAATTACATTCTGCTTTTGTTGTGAGAACATTTTTCATTGCTGATTAAATGTCTTTAATGATTATAAGACAACTCAAGTTTCTTATTTTCTTTTAAGCCAGCTTTAGAAATTGTACATTTTAGCTGTTAGTCTATTTTTAAATGTATTTGCATTATTTAGTTTATCCTCTTCCCTTTTAAAATCTCTTCAATTTTTATGACAATTTTATAATCAATTTTGCCACAGGTTTATTACATTTTTGTTATTTCAAATATTTTTATGGAATATTAAGGATGCATTTCCTGCTGAAATTGGTTTGGCTCAGTGGATAGAGCATTGGCCTATGGACTGAAAGTTCCCAGATTCGATTCTGGTCAAGGGCATGTATCTTGGGTTTTGGGCACATCCCCAGTAGGGGGCGTGCAGGAGGCAGCTTATTGATGTCTCTCTCTCATCAATGTTTCTAACTCTCTATCCCTCTCCCTTTCTCTCTATAAAAAATCAATAAAATATATATATTTTTTAAAAGGATGCATTTCCTCATGTAACTCTTCTATTGACATTTGTGTTTTGGTTAATCCTCACGCAAGGATATTTTTCCATTGATTTTTTAGGAGAGTGGAAGAAAGAGGGAAGTTCAGAGAGAAACATCGATGTGAGAGAAACACATTGATTGGTTGCCTACTGCACAAGCCCCGATTAGGTCCCAGGCTGGTAAGGAGCCTGCAACCAACATATCTGCCCTTGACCTGAATTGAACCCAGGATCCTGCAGTCCATGGGTTGATGCTCTAGCCACTGAGCCAAACCAGCTAAAGCTCTTCCATTGACTCTCTTTCTCAATGCTTTCTTTAGAAGCAGTCAGATGTGTCTTGATTGGGTGGAAGTCTGATGCTTACTCTGGGGAAGATCGCTCAATGTGCCTTCAATACTTCATGCAACACTGGTTTGATGGTGATGAACTCCTTTAGTTTTTTCTTGTCTGGAAGTTCTTTATTTGACCTTCAATTCTAAATGATAGATTTGCTATCGTCTTCGGTGAAGTCCCTGTTCTTTCTTGATCTCTTAATGTTTTTGGTGTTCTACTGTGGCACTACGATATGTTCTAGAATTGATTTGTTCTTATTTATTTTTCTTGAGATTTTTATAATGATTCCTGGGATGGTTTTGTGTCTGAATTCTGAAAAAGTTAGAATCCATATTTACTTTAAATATTTTCTCTCTCACATTTTTATAGTCTCCCTTTCAAACTCTGTTTAGATGTATGCTGGATTCTCTCCGTCTCTTAATCTTTTTCTAGACTTTCAATTTTCTATACATTAGTTTATTTGTGTTATATTTTATATGACTGTTCAGATAAGCAACTCTGTCTACTAGTTCTTACTTCATCTCCATCTAATCAGCTGTTTTAATCCTTCCACTGATTTTTTTTAATATACTTTAACTATTTTAGTTTTTTTCGTAATTTTTTTTTTCAAAAACTGGTGATCTTTGGAAATTTCTTCACATTTTTCATGTCTGCTTTTATTCACTTAAATATAGGCAGCAGCCTGGCCAGTATGAACCAGAAAGGCTTGATCACCAGTGTGGGGTGCGCAAGAGGCAGCCAGTCAATGATTCTTTCTCATCATTGAAGTCTCTCTCTCTCTCTCTCTCTTTCTCTCCTCCTCCTTTCTAAAATCAATAAATATATTTTTAAATAAAAATAAATATATGCAGCATGCCCCTTTTATATTCTTTATTTATTACAGTGGTTCTCAACCTTCCTAAGGCTGTGACCCTTGCATACAGCTCCTCATGTGGTGGTGACCCCCAACCATGAAATTTTGCTACTGTTATGCATTGTGATGTAAATATCTGCATTTTCCGATGGTCTTAGGCGACCCCTGTGAAAGGGTCATTCGACCCCCAAAGGGGTTTCGACCCACTGGTTGAGAACCGCTGATTTACTAGCTCCAATATCTAATGTCTGTGCAGGTCTGTTCTGTTGATATTTGCTCATGATAACTTTTTCTCATGTGTTTTCTGACTTCTTATTAGTCAGAGTTGTTGCCGCTCTCTGTGAGGTGACTCTGTGGCCTCATTTGAGGATTTATTTCTCCACGGAGTATCGGCATCCACTTCTCGTCCTAATGACCTGTGGACACTGTACCGTCTGTGTACGTTAAACTCAAATTCCCTGCCTGCCGTTTGCGGAGTGCAGACCCAGGCGAGACCTGGCAAGAGCACTTCTTTTAAGTTCCACCTGAACCAACACAGAGAAAATGCTCCTTCTGTTTCCTGTGACTGTATTAGAGAAATTTCCAACCCAACTCCCCGTCCTCTGAGGGGCAGAGACTGTGTCCTCAGCTCACTTCCTCTTCGGGAAGGCAAAGACCGGTCCCAGCATATCTGGTGCCTTCAGGCACTGCCCTGGACTCAACCGTCTTACTTCCTGACCTCGTGTTATTTCTTCTGTTTTGCTGCAAGGTTTTAGGATCATTGGCTCATCATAATTAAAAAAAAAAAAGTCTGGAATATTTACTTGTCATTGTATATCTTCTTGTATTTGAATTATTCACCTACATTATACAGTGGTACCTCGAGATACGAGTTTAATTCGTTCCGTAACCTTGAGGCATGGGAAACTATGAGACGCTCGAGTCGAGGTAAACTGGTGGGTCGTGTGTAGCCAGCCGATCCATGCAATTACTCGTATCTCAAATGATGCTCATATTTCAAAGCAAAAATCGCTCGCTCAACAGCTCATATCTCAAAAATCTCGTATGTTAGGGCACTCGTATCTTGAGGTACCATTGTATACTACACATAAATATATTTCAATAAAATTTAAAATAAATATTCTGATGATCATTTTGATCCTACATTTAATAATAATTTTAAGATATATTTGGGCTTTTTTTGGCTTCAGCTTGATCTCTCAGTTGAAATGCAAACAAGAAATGTTCTCAACATAAGCAAAAATATTTCATATCTAATTCATCCGCACAGCATGACTCCTCAAGACTGCATTTTATAAAAGGGGTAAAAGGGCAAGAGTAAAGTTCCTGACCTTGTTCTCTCACATTTAGAGAGCAGATCTAGAGGTTTTATGATGTTGACAAAAGATTTCTCAGAATAACTGAACTCATTATTCATTCACGGTGAAAATGCTACACTGCTTACTTTGTAAACTTATTTACAAAATAATTTTTTACCTCCCTCGTCATGGAGGACGTTCTGATGTATGTGTGTGTTTTCCTCCAAAAACATGATTACAGTTTGCCTGGTCTGGTCCTGGCTGGGTGTCCCACACTGATCTCCAGGTCACCTGCCAGAGTTGTCCTCCTCTTCCTCAGGGCAACTCCTAATCCCGTGAATTTTAAGGTTTGCATGTACAATTGCTCAAAATCTGGTCTTTCACCAGCATCCCGTCAGTCATTTCCATGGAAGGCTGTGTTTCCTCTCAATGTGTGTGCCTCTGGCAGAGCTGCACTTGCCCTTGCTTGTGTCTTCTGGATGCTCGTCTGCAGGATGAGGAGCCTCTCTCTCTCTCTCTCTCTCTCTCTCTCTCTCTCTCTCTCTCTCTCTCTGGGCTACCAGCACTCCCTGTAGATTTGTAGCAGGACGAAGGGTGTCGGAGGGGTGCATACTGTCCTTTGGCTGAAAATCATCTCTGGCAATAAATTGCAGCTTCACTGCAGATCTCCCCTGGTATGTGTCTTTAGTACCACTGCATGTGTTTTCCACGCTAGCAGGTAGCTAGGGGCAACCAAATTAAGGGTCAAAAAATATTTTAAGTATATTAACTAGATAATTCATCATGAATACACACATTTTGACTTAATAAATACCTCTTCTATCTCATTTAAGAAACCATTATTATATTTCAAAGCCTTCTATCACAAACTTTGTTAGCATGCTCCAAGGAAGTATACTCTAGCAGTAAATAGCTCGTTGTGAAATTCAGATTTTTCAGTCTTTTTTTTTTAATTAATATATTTTTATTGATTTCAGAGAGGAAGGGAGAGGGAGAGAGAGATGGAAACATCAATGGTGAGAGAGAGTCATTAATAGTCTCCCTTCTGCATGCCCCCACACCGGGGATCAAATCCACAACCTGGGCATGTGCCCTGATTGGCAATTGAACCATGACCTCCTGGTTCATAGGTTGATGGTCAACCACTGAGCAACACCGGCCGGGCATGACTTTTCATCTTGACTGCCTTTAGTGCACTTGTTGGTGTTGGGGTCTTGTTTTGTTTTCTGATGTATTGGGGGTGTTTTCTCCCGCTCCTAGAATAACACCTCTAATCCCAATGGAGCATCCATCTTCTATAAAAATTGCTGTTCGAAATTTTAACCTTGCTATGGCTTCTGTAAATGCTTGCTTGCTTAAATAATAAGGAAAATGAGACTATTCTCACGTCAGAGAGGCCATTAACCTTCCCTGGACAAAATGATCAGTGCTGGCACCAGACCAAGTCTTTGCTTGAGGTCTCAAGGCCTCAGCACATAGGGGCCCTTTAAGAACTTGCAAAGGGGCAGGAGACATTCCATATTTGGGAGACAAAGAAGGTAAAAACATATAAATGGGGGAAATTTCGGCATGTTGGGGCCCAGAATTTGAAAAACATTTTCCTCTGGACCCGGGCAAAATAAATGTAACTCCAAACTCTCTGAGCATGATTTGGTTATTCCGGTTTTCTGTAACACCAAGTCTTTAACTTTATGACTACCTGTGGTCACTGCACAGAATTAATGAAAGATCAGGACGGTAGAGGTGAGAAACATGGGTCAATACAGGGCTAACTCAAATGTAATTCATGAAAGAGTCTAAAGCAGTGGTTCTCAACCTTCCTAATGCACATCCCTTTAATGCAGTTCCTCATGTTGTGGTGACCCCCAACCATAAAATTATTTTCATAGCAAAATAATTTTCGTAGCAACGAAAATAATTTTATGGTTGGGGGTCACCACAACATGAGGAACTGTATTAAAGGGACGTGGCATTAGGAAGGTTGAGAACCACTGGTCTAAAGGGACCTTCTGGTTTCTTCTCCCAGAACCTCCTGCTTTTGCCACAGCAAGAGATAAGCCCAACCCCAAGGACGGTGCACAGTTATTCACTAACAGATGTGGTAGATTTCAAAAGAGCATTTCTCTGTGGAAGTCGGTCCTATATAACCTACATTTTCTTGCACCAAACAAGAGAAGGAACTTTCCAGACCTGGAGAGAAACGTGTTTGCCTGTGCCCTCCCTCCTTCTCTTCTCTGTCTCTCTCCAACGCCTCTCCTTTCCTGTAATTCCCCCATTTCAATCCCTCCCTCGCTGCCTCCTCTCCTCTCTATTAATAGACCATCTCCTTCTTGTGTTTTGCAAACGGAAAGCCTTAGGCCCGTTCCAGATGCCCGTCGCTAGTGGCTCCTTCTGTTGGGTCAGCCACCACCCATTCCCACTGCACCGGGAGGGAACGGGCACAGGAGGGAGTGGAGAGGCCGGAAAGGAAAAAGCTGCTCTCACAGCTGTTGGCCCGGAGCTGCCCCGCGCGCACAGCTGGGCCTTCTGTTCACTGAACAAAAACAGTCCCACGAACACCAACATCACACACGGCCACGCAGTGACGGTGATGGAGAGAAGCAAGAACAAGACCACTCCATAAACATGACGGAGCACAGGTTCAAAGCAGCCACACTGTGCTAACCACAGTCATGTCTCAATGTCTCCTTCCCCCGCCGCTGCGAGTGCCCCATTCATTACAAGCTGTCACTTAAATTCTCCTCCATTCCTCCTGCCTCCTACATACAAATTAATGCACTTTATCATGGAGTTTCCCGACAGCATCAGAGCAAACTCGTGTTTTCTTAATTCCTCACCCAAACCACTGAACACAGGTCCAAATCTCATAGCTCCTTCTAATGTTCTCTGCCTGAGACACTCCAGAGGTCCCCATCACGTGGTCTCCTTGCCTCCAGTGCCCATCATCCCACCTTGTTGACCACAGAGTGCTCCAGGCGGCCTTCGGACCCTCCTCTCCCTCAGCCTCTTTGCTTTGCTATGAGGGCTATGGGACTTGCCTTATAAAATCACCTAAGAAGCAAAGACACCTCTAAGATGAGCTTCTATTTTCTAAGATAAAACAAGCCGAAACCGGTTTGGCTCAGTGGATAGAGCGTCAGCCTGTGGACTGAAAGGTCCCAGGTTCCATTCCGGTCAAGGGCATGTATCCTAGTTGCGGGCACATCCCCAGAAGGGGGCATGCAGGAGGCGGCTGATCGATGTCTCTCTCTCACCGATGTTTCTGACTTTCTATCCCTCTCCCTTCCTCTCTGTAAAAAATCAATAAAATATATTAAAAAAAAAAAACAGTCTAGTTCCTTATGAGGAAAGACTATTTTTGTTAGGAGAACCGCCATTTGTGAATCGACCATCACTGGACTAAGGAAAATTTACCTCTTTGCTGGCACATCTTACATCACAATAATTACTACGTCGGCTCTACCAGCCTCTCTTAGAAATCCAAGGGCATGCATGTGTACCTCTGTTAATTCGCTTCAAAAATCTCGCCTATTGCCCACCTGTCCTTGTCAATGAAGAAAGGGTTATCTTCCAGTACCTCTGATCACATCGTGAAATTGTGCACACGAGTTATTGTTATAATAAGAATATTTTCAAATATTGGAGATGGACCAAAATCTCACTATCATTTATCCAAATTTCCCCAATCTCCGCAGTTACCTTCAGTCTAATACTGTTCCCAGCGTTGCTATTAAAAGCCTGCCACCTGCCGAAACCGGTTTGGCTCAGTGGATAGAGCCTCGGCCTGCGGACTGAAAGGTCCCAGGTTCGATTCCGGTCAAGGGCATGTACCTTGGTTGCAGGCACATCCCCAGTAGTGGGCGTGCAGGAGGCAGCTGATCGATGTTTCTCTCTCATCGATGTTTCTAGCTCTCTATCCCTCTCCCTTCCTCTCTGTAAAAAAATCAATAAAATATATTTAAAAAAAAAAAAAAAAAAACATTTCCAAGCTTAAAATTGTTCTTCCCACTAGGCCGCCACTAGGGAAAGAACGAATGTATACTTCCTGAGTTTCCCCTACATGCGAAGCACTCTCATAAAAACGTATTCCATTTAATCTCACGACACGCGGCAGGATGGGTCCTGTTACCCAGATGTTGACACCTGAGGAAGCCAAAAGCAACGGTTTTTCTCTGTAGGGCGGGGACCCCTGCCTTCTACCTATTATTCCTCCAGGAGAGCTAACGGCAGGCTCAATAGAAGGTCACTTGGCTAAATGAGGCTTGAAAAAGTTAGGAAAATTATCTAAGGTGAAACATTTTCTAAGAAGCAAAGTAAGCATTGCCACCCCTGCCTGCTTCTAAATTCCTAACGTTTATTGAGAGTCTAAGTATAATACCATTTGCTAAGGTTGTGTATCTGACAATTAAGCCTACACCATGGTCGAACTACCCTGTTTCCCCGAAAATAAAACAGTGTCTTCTATTAATGTTTGCTCCCGAAGATGTGCTAGGGTCTTATTTTCAGGGGATGTCTTATTTTTCCATGGAGAAGAATACGGTACACATTTATTGTTGAACAACAAAAAAAGGAAATGTATGACCTGTCTACGGTACAGTAGTCATTGTCATCACAAACCAGCTCACGGATGGGCCGCAGCACAGCCGGAGCTGTTCAGGCAGGGCGGGGTCTCTTTAAATCAGGAGTCAGACGCCTGATGGTAGCTTGGGTTGAGGGGTAGGGGCAGGCCTTATATTCCGGGGAGGCCTTAGGTTTGGGGGAGGCCTTATTATCTATCGGGGAGGTCTTATTTTTGAGGGGATGCCTTATATTACAGCGAGAGGCAAAACTGGAAGTAGGTCTTATTTGGGGGGATGTCTTACTTTCAGGGAAGCAGGGTATAAGCATGGTAAAGGAGGAAATTTTTATAAGTATCCTGCACTCCGATCAGTACCTGGGACATAATAGACATATAGTAATGTTACCGTATTTTTCTGTGGATAAGACACCTCCCACTTTTCCAACCCCAAATTAAGAAATCAATATTTTAAACATTTTGCTGTTTTTTCTCTTAAGGCCTTCTGCTTTTTTTTTTTCTTTTCTTTTCTTTCTTTCTTTTTTTTCTTTTTTGGCATCTTAAGGAGTTGTTCTTCCTGTTTTCTCTGTTGTCTGATCAGACACTCAGTGGGAGGGGGTCCAAATTCTCTCTCTGCAGCCCTATGTCCATGCTCCTTTGCACAGCTGATCACATTCAGTGTGAGTTTTGCAGAGTAAGACAGTCGCTTACCGGTGTGTATCTTTTTATTTTTTGACGTCTTTATGGGCTCCGATGCTCTGATCCCTGTTGCGTCTGCACACCCTCCACCTCAACCTCCAGTTAGGGCATCAGCTGACATCAGTAACAATAAGGCTCGTGATTGGAGGAAGCTTGCTTGACAAGATATAAGCAGCTATGCAACCTTGGCTGACTTCCATCTATAAGACGCCCCTCAATTTTCAGTGTAACGATTTTAGAAAAAAAAAATAGTGTCTTGCCAAGACCAGTTTGGCTCAGTGGATAAGGCGTTGGCTTTCGGACTGAAAGGTCCCAGGTTCGATTCCGGTCGGGGGCATGTACCTTGCTTGCAGGCACATCTCCACTGTGGAGCGTGCAGGAGGTGGCTGCTCGATGTCTCTCTCTCATCGATGTTTCTGACTTTCTATCTCTTTCCATTTCTCTCTGTGAAAATCAATAAAATATATTTTTTTAAAAATAGTGTCTTATACATGGAAAAATATAGCATTTCCCTTTTCCTAATTGAATAGAAGTACATAATGTTACTCCTGAGCCCAATCTTTCTTGGGTCATAGACCACAGGTGTCACTGGTTGTTCACATTGTGTGAATCATCGATGTCCATGCGTCTTCTGGGCCTGAACCAACAGCAGGATTCGCTAACATTGTATTCTGTGCTTCTAATATGTACCGATCCCTGTGACATATAATATGAAAGAGAGACCAGACAAAAAGCAACATTTGTTTTCATCCGCAGGCCAGATATTGAGCCTGATCATCCAGCTAGAATGTGAATGACTTGAAATCTAGCCCAGCTCCACCTGACTTACTATGCTGGGTCTCAGAGTTCAAAAGAAGCCCAGTCGAGACTGGTTTGGCTCAGTGGATAGAGCGTCGGCCTGCGGACTGAAAGGTCCCAGGTTCCATTCCGGTCAGGGGCATGTACCTTGGTTGTGGGCACATCTCCAGTGTGGGGCGTGCAGGAGGCGGCTGATCGATGTGTCTCTCTCATTGATGTTTCTAACTCTCTATCCCTCTCCTTTCCTCTCTGTAAAAAATCAATAAAATATATAAAATAAAATAAAAAGAAGAAGAAGCCCAGCTAGTGTGGCTCTGTGGTTGAGCATGGCTCTGTAGTTGAGCATGGACCTATGAACCAGGAGCTCACAGTTCCATTCCATGTCGGGGCTCATGGTTCTTGTTGTCAGGGCTAGTTTGCTGGTATAGCCGACTGCTTCTCGGTACAAGCCTGTACAGCACGGTACTGTACAAAACAGCATGAAACTAAATCAAGCACAAGAGCAAAAGATGCCATCAAGAGATGTGTGAACACAAGATGTATGAGGCTGCTGCCATGTAGCAGAGCATACTGTTTACAGCAAGCATTTTGTATATAAGCATAAAGTACCCTCTCAAATGAGAATAAAAAGCATAGTATAGTGAACACTAAACCAGCAACCGTCGTTTATTATCACGCATATGCACCATACCTAATGGCGTGTGCTCCACTTTTATGCAATTGGCAGTGCAAGCAGTTTGTGTACACCAGACGGCCATAAATATGAGCCATCTGACGTCACCGTGGCTGTGGCATCACAGGGGACTGCAGCTGTCCAGCTCCATTATACCCTGCGGGACCACGGTGCAGCTGTGGCCCAGCACCGCGTGAAACATCCTTGGGCCGCCCATGAGCCTGATCGTTTCTTGCTTCTGACCTTGCGTCTGGTCTGGGCCAGGATCCCCATTTCTCCTCATGCCCAGAAACACCCCCATGGGACAGGTTTTTTAAGCCCGGGGAACAGGATGTACAGGAGTGAGTACTCCTGAGTGTATTCCAGACCACTGCAGCCAGCCTGCAGGCTGTTCTTGTCAGGCCTCAGTTTGGCATCACTCCATGGAGTAATCTGAACTCTGTGGATGCCCATTTAGCTGCTTCAATGACCCGAAGTCTCTTTGATGGGGCACGAGATGAGAGGACAGTAAACTCTAGCCTTCTCCCATAGAGAGGGGACTAGGATCCCGAGGGCATGGATTACTCTCTCCAAAGAAAGCCTCCAATTTCCAAAGAAACCTCCAGCTACTTTGACTTTAGCGTGGGCTCACCTAAAACCAGAGTGAAGGCAAAAGCTACCGTATTTTCCGGCATATAAGACGACTTTTTAAAAAAATATATTTTATTAATTTTTTACAGAGAGAAAAGGAGAGAGATAGAAAGTCAGAAACATCGATGAGAGAGAGACATCGATCAGCCGCCTCCTGCACGCCCCACAGTGGAGATGTGCCCGCAACCAGGATACATGCCCCCGACCGGAATCGAACCTGGGGACTTTCAGTCCACAGGCCAATGCTCTATCCACTGAGCCAAACCGGTCTCGGCATAAGACGACTTTTTAACCCAGGAAATTTTTCTCAAAAGTCTGAGGTCGTCTTATACGCCGTGTGTTGTCTTATAGGGTAAGTATATCCCAAATATATTTTAACTGGAAAAGTTGGGGGTCGTCTTATATGCCCAGTCTTCTTATACTCCGGAAAATACGGTAGTATATCTATTTTTTCACAACTCCTTTGCAAATGTAACAGAAGAAAAAACGAGGTTGGCCCCTAGCTGATCCTGTTCCTCGGTGGAATCCTAAGGAGAGGAGTTTGAATTTAGCATCCTGTCGCACGGAGTCAGTTCTGCTAGCATGCTACATATTTATTCCTAAAAACCACCGCGTTATGCAAAAAATGTGCAATAAAAACCACAGGGCTTGCGAGTTTATGAACCTAACACTTAAAAACTTTCTCAGTGACACACTAAAAAATAGGGCCCAATAAATACGGGAGCACAGTTTTATCCTTGTTAAATGGTTAAGAACTGCATAAATGCTACGATAAATATGACACTTGCCAGCGATAAAGACCTGTGTTTGCTTGCAGATACAGGCATCAGAAGGATTGAAACCGGTGAGTGGTTGTGAGGTGGTGACTGGAGGGTAATCAGAAGGCGGAGGAAAGGGGGGGAATCAGAAGGAGGGTTGTAATGCCACCTGTGGCTCTAAATAAGTTCTGTGAATGAAGCCAGGGGGACAGATGGTTGGGGGGGAGGGGGTGCGGGTGGAGGTGGGGGACATGGTGCGTCCCTGTGTGACTATACTCAGGTGAAAGCAGCTTTCTATGTCCACTTATAGCTTCTTGTGGATCAGTGGTTCTCAACCTTTTTTAATGCTGTGACCTTTTAATATAGTTCTTCATGTGGTAGTGACCCCCAATCTTAAAATTACTATTTTCCTTGCTACTTCATGACTGTAATTTTGCTACTGTTAATGAATCATCATGTAAATATCCGTTTTCCGATGGTCTTAGGCGACCTTGCTAGCAGTTTTCAACCTGGGGGTCGCGACCCACAAGTTGAGAACCGCTGCTGAAATCAGACACTAGCAAAGGTGGGGTTTTTGGTATGCTCCAATGAAATGGCACAAATTTGCATTTTCAAACCAAGCTCTAGCAGAAACCGGTTTGGCTCAGTGGATAGAGCACCAACCTGCAGATTGAAAGGTCCCAGGTTCAATTCCGGTCAAGGGCATGTACTTTGGTTGAGGGCACATCCCCAGAAGGAGGTGTGCAAGAGGCATCTGATCGATGTCTCTCTCATCAATGTTTCTAACTCTATCCGTCTCCCTTCCTCTCTGTAAAAAAATCAATAAAATATATATGTTTTTTAAAAAAGTATAGACATATACAAAGTATATTCTTATAAATGCTGGGGATTATTCTTTCTATTGATTTATTTCTTATGATTCCCCCAATTTCTGATCAGTTTGGCCCCAATCCACCAATTTTTATTAACATTCTAAAGGTAAACGTGTGTGTCCCAAAATGTTGACACTTCATCCAATTATACCAGGTGGTCAAGAACATTCTGATGGACATTTCCATCCGCCAATGGGCAAATCCTCAGCCCTACTGAGAAACTATTGGTTGTTTCAGGATCCAGAGGTCTGACCTTTGGCTTGAAATGTCAGTGGTATCCTCTGGTGACTTAATAACCAAGAA
>PVJN01030535.1:0-25554 GCA_004026805.1 Lasiurus borealis | reverse complement strand
CAAGGGTCAGTTTTTGGTCCTGAGCTACTGTAAGTAAAATTGCTCCTCACAGATTAACACTAGAACTAGTGAGGTGCTCTAAACTGTCTTCAGCACCAGGAAATGGCATGTCTTTAAGAGCAAATGGCAGCATAATTTCTCGCTTGGACTATTGTGATAGTCCATTGGTCTTGTTTCCAGTTTGTCTTAATCAGAAGCCGTTTTCCATATTGCTAAAAATATGACGATGTTTTTAAGTGATAAACCTGAAAATATTGTTCTTCTAAACTAGATCACACTTTTAGATTCAAGTGACATAAGCCAAAAGTTCAATTGCCATAAATTATGAAAAAAAAATGCATTGGAAATATATAAAGATATCTTAAGGGACAGTGAAGGGCAAAGAAAGAGCAGGGATGCAGATGTGCTAAAGAAATGAAAATAGAGACTAGAATGTATGCAGATCTCTTGCTCTTAGTTGCTTTATGCTTCCTTTTGTTACAGTAAAACCTTTTTATAGCAGAAAATGTGACTGCCATATAGCCTCCCCCCCCCCCGCCAAAAAAAAAGGGAGAAATGGACCAAACTCTCTTGGTTGCACATTTATAAATTTCGGGGAGCAGATTACCGTATAGTGTTCAGCAGGTTTTTTTTCACTATAAAGATGAGTTGGAGACAAGAGAAGGAGGATGTCCTAGGTATCATTTCAAGTCATACACACAAATCCAGTGGGGGCTAGCATAAATCTTAAAACACCTCATGGTCCCCCAAAGCTCAAATTCCTGGGTATTGCATTTAAATTTCTCAGTGATATAATTCCTTCCTTTTTTAATCTTGTCTCCTATGGTCCTTCTGTTCTCTCCTAGCTCACCTTCATGTTAAGTGAGGTCATCTGCCTTGGGCCCAGAATGTCCTGCATATGCCAAGAATGCAATGCCCTGACTTCCCTTTACTTGGGCCATTTCTCAGTGTTGTGCTTGCAACAAGCAACCTTGAGAGATAGTTTCTCCAAGGACAAAGAAGAGATTGTTTCCACTAGATATAAAAACAGCAATCCCCCACAAGATCAGTATTCCTCCCCTGTAATGCAATCTATTGCATGTGCAGGCATTCATCTAGAACAGCCTGCAGAGCATGGTCACCAATGCATACTCATGCTGCTTGCTTGCTGTGAGGTGAGTCTCTTGTCTTCTAATAGCATCAGTGAAACAATAACATGCTAGATTGTTAACTTGCAAGTAGGAAGAACTCCTGGACTCTGCACCACACCCCAACAACTTCCCCCAGACCACACCATATGCAGACCTGGTTTTCCATTTAAGTCATACCTCAATGCTTCCCCCCAACTTTATTGAATAAGATATTACATGTGTGTCCTTATCCTCCCATTTCTCCCCTACCCCCCTCATGCCCTCACCCCCCTCATGTCTGTGTCCATTAGTTATGCTTATATGCATGCATACAAGTCCTTTGATTGCTCTCCTCCTTACCCCCACTCTCCCTTACCTTCCCTCTGAGGTTTGATGGTCTGATCAATGCTTCTCTGTCTCTGGTTCTGTTTTTGTTCATCAGTTTATGTTGTTCATTATATTCCACAAGTGAGTGAGACCATGTGATATTTATCTTTCTCCAACTGGCTTATTTCGCTTAGCATAATGCTCTCCAGGTCCATGCATGCTGTTGCAAATGGTAGCAGTTCCTTCCTTTTTACAGCAGCATAGTACAGTGGTACCTCGAGATACGAGTTTAATTCGTTCCGTGACCTTGAGGCGTGGGAAACTGGTGGGTCCTGTGCAGCCGGCCGATCCTCGCGATTACTCGTATCTCAACTGTTGCTCGTTTTTCAAAGCAAAAATCGCTCACTCCACGGCTCGTATCTCAAAAATCTCGTCTGTTAGGGCACTCGTATCTCGAGGTACCACTGTATTCCATTGAGTAGATCATACTTCAGTCCTTAATGAACCATATTTTTTTCATGCATTTTCTCTATTGTTGCCACTCTTTTGGGATATCATTCCTCCTTCTCTTCCTCCAATTTTGTCTGGCCAATCTGAGTTTCTTTTTTGCTACTTATTATATTTGTGAACTTAGATGAATTTAATCATGAGAAACTCAACTTCTCATTTACAAAGCAGGAATCTTTTCTATCTTTTATTTTTTGGTAGGGAGACCATGAAGGACCTACTTAAAAAATTATTAAAGACATTACTGAAACTCTCCTGAGATCCACGCTATTGTCTCTTTCAGAAGAGGAAATTATTTCTGCCTCTGAGCTCCCACAGAACTTAGTGCATAGTTCTTTCATAACACTTTGTCACATTAATTAAATTTTTTACAAATATGTTTCACCCTAGACTAAGCCTTGGAGGGACAAAACTGCTTTTTATCCTTCTTGGTATCTTTAATAACTATCAGAGTGTCTTGTGCAGAACAGGTGTTTAATCAATATTTGATGAATTCATTTGATTTATTAATTAAAATAAAGACAGGAAATTACTCTATAATTTAGCACAGGTAGAATGAAGACTTGACATCTCCTGAACAGTCTCTTGAAAAGGGGCGGGGGAGGGGTAAATAGGGGGCTGTAGGAGCTGATTTGCCTATTCCCAGCCACAACATAGAAGCTTACACACTTATCAATTTTTATGATGCCATTTTTAAGAACTCTGGTTAAATTGACCTTAAAAAGAATAACTAGCAAAATCCAAATTGTGCTCTATTGCATATTACTTCCTTTAACTCTTCAAAAAAAAAAAAAAACTGGTCTTCTTGACAAAGAGGATCTTATTAGCTTGGGAGAAATGCTGCATGCTGAACATGCTTCTTAAAAGTCACAGTACATATTAGCATATTAAAGCTGTGAGAAGTACTACACTTGAGAGAATCTATTTATCTGATTATTAAAAAAACAAATTCATTTGCTTAGGACAAGAGGTTTTTTATTTTATTTTATTTTTTTAGCTCACTTCTATCATTGCCCTGGGACATTTTTAAAAATTTTATTTAACATCAATTAGAGAAGCCCTTCTTGGAAAAGTGGATGGAGCTGTTGGAGAGTCATAGAAAGTAAAATTATTAGTAACTTTGAGGGGAAAGAAAGAATCTAGTATGATTCCAAAGTGTTTGTTTTGCTTTGTTTTTAGTAGAGGAGGAAAATGCCCTGTAGGGAGGAGAGTATAACATGGCCTAGCAAAATTGAGTCTACTGTGTTATATCGTGATGAAATGCAGAATAGATAGTTGGAAATGTGGGTCTAGCTATTACTTGAAAGTGTTATCAGTAAAGATTTGGGATCATTATGTATGTATGTGAACTAGGAGTAGATCACACTGAGACAGAATTGAGAAGTAGAACCTGGGGCAACACAAATAATAAGGATTATGAGGAAGAAGAATCCGGTGGTGTCCTAGAAGTTAAGAAAATGGAAGAGTTTAAGAAATGGGGTGTAAATATTGTCAAGTTGCACAAAGATGTCAAGAATGATTAGAAATGGATAAATTCTTTTGGATTTGATAATTCATAGTTCACCAATTTCCAAGAGGTATGCAATTACTAAGATGTGGCAGGGTCAAAATTGAAATAGTAAGACTGAGGTGAGAATGAAGTGGAAACAACAAATTCAGACCACATTTCAAGAAGCTTAATGCTGCGGAGAAGAAGAAAGAAAGCTAGAATATAATTGGTCATTCTTGCGTGTGTATGTTTTGCATTCCACACACTTCATGAACATGTCTATAGGCTAAGAAAGCGATGGAACTGTGCATAAGAGTGAGTCATTATTTACATATGGCTATTTTGGCTATGTTAAGGATTTTGGAGTTCATAATGATGTTATTGTAATAATCTGGTTATTATTTAACAGGAAAGGAGTAAATGGGAGACTAGATAATATAGGTGTGACATTTATACAGCTTTGCTAACTTAACACTTTCCAAGTCTTCTCCACTGATTAATGTGGGAAGGGACTAGACAAAGGCCGTTTAGATGCATGCCCAGGAAGGTCTCAGTGACCTGAGAAGGTGTTTGTTTGTCAGTCACACCTGGGAACAGGTGATAGGCCAGAATGGGCATGGCCACTGCAGTATTTACACTTCTGAACAAAGTGAGTTTTCTCTTTTTAAAAGTGAGGTTTTTTTTTAGGAGAGGAAGGGAGGGAGATAGAGAGTTAGAAACATCGATGAGAGGAATATCAATCAGCTCCCTCCAGCACACCTGCTACTGGAGATTTGCCTTACCCAAGGTACATGCCCTTGAATGGAATTGAACCTGGGACCCTCTAGTCTCCAGGCCGATGCTCTATCTACTGAGCCAAAGCAGTTAGGGCTGTTTTCTCTTTTTTTGGCTCCTGGCTCTCCCCCTTGCTGTTCATGCCAGACTCCAGTTGCAGGGGATATGCTCCTCTGCATTTGCCCATGTGGCTCACGCTATGTGGGCTTTATTTATTTTTTAATATATATGTTTTTATTATGGATTTGAGAGAGAAAAACATCGACTTATTGCCTCCCACAAGTAACTCAACCTGGGTTTGTGCCTTGACTGGGAATCAAACCAGCAACCTTTTGATGCATGGGAGCTGCTCCTCTTTCAGGATTTGTTTAATGACCATAGGACTTTGAAATCTGAGAAATGTAACCCTACACCAATAAAAAAATACCCATTCTCCCATTTAAATCTTAGAAAATTCTTTTCTGAAGATGTTGTAAGAACTCTTATGATTGAGGGAGGAATTTGATTCCTCCAGTAACAATACCAAGAGCAAATAGAAAGCCATGGGAAATCTTTTAGCATAAATGCCATAATTGGGCTTGCATTTTTAAAAGACCTTCTTCTTGTCTCTAAGGTATCCATTTAAAAAGTCTTTTTCTAGGGGTAAGATTAGAATGGTGGTAGTATAGATGGAAAGAAGTGAATTTGAAAATTGTTCAAGAGATTGAATCAATATGATTTTGATTTCTTTCTTCTACTTATCTTGCAAAATAAATCTATTCAAGTACTCCCAATATATATTTGTTTAAACTGAAATCAGCCATAAAGAAAAGAGAAACATATCAACCTTGAATTCATGAGCTTTTAAATAACCTTAATTATATTGCATGTTGTGTGTGGCTATTCCTATGACACATGTTTCTTACTGCATAGTTAATACATTCTTATACTGTAGACCCCTTCTCACTATTTAGGAGTGAGTTATAAAATTTCTAGAGGAGCCAATAATTTGAGCCAGAAGGAGTTAAGCTATTCTGTGTCTTGTTTTCAATTAGCTACTATTTCTATTTTATGTGTGTATTTATACCCTAGCTCTTTCAATGTTAGTTTAAATCACTGTACAGAGATCAGATAGCCTGAAAATAATAGTAGGATGAAGATTTTGTCTTGATGTTCCCTATTAGCCACTAAAAAAGAATAATACAATTAGTTAACATGATTCAGAGTAGTTATTAGAGCAAGAAAACAAATAGTGAGCAAGATATTGTTCATGGTTCTTTCTAGAATAGATTATGTATGTAATGATAGAAATAATTTAAGCCATTGGGGAGATGTCTTTAACCAATAGAGAAAACCCATGTGGAATATTTGGGTTTTAAGAGAGGAGGATAATAATAATAAACAGGGAGCAGTAGGTGGAATTGTCATCCAGAGTTTCAAAAGGAGAAAATTTTATAGAAGCAACCCGAAGAGAAATTGACTAAAATCAGCATTAGGGACATATTAGATATTAGGGATAATTTTATTGTAAACAACACTCTCACCCCCATCTATGCAACAGAGTTTAAGAGTAAACTTCTTATACTTAATAGAGAGTATTCTATATAATTTATTAAGTCATCTTTTCCTGCTATGCCCTTGATGAGAGTATCAGCTTAGGCACTTTGGTTGCAAGAAACACAAACTAACTCTGTCTAATATAAACATAACTTATTATAAGCCTTTATGTGTATCTTATGAAACCGCAAAGTATAAAAACAAACTAAAGCAGGAACTACAGAGAGCTCTGACAGTTTTCCCTTCATTTGTCTACTCTGTATGCTCTGCTGTTTGACTCTATGGTGAAATAACATGAACACTTCACTCCTAAATTATATAAAAAACAGTTCTGATGGCAAATAAACCAGGTTTCTTCTATGTCCCAATTCTAACTTCTCAGATGGCACAATCTGTATGGTTCTGGTTTTTACTCACAAATAATTAGAAGGAGCCTGCACTTTAGGATATATTAACTATATAGTGAGAAGCTATGCCATATGAATAGCCACACACAATATACTCTAATCAAATGTGAGGTCACATGCACACACGTGGCCGGCAGGGTCCTCTCTCATGGAGGTGTTGAGAGAGCTGTTCTCAGAGGAAAGGGGAATTATTATGAGGTGGACTGATTTCAAGGAAATGTGGCCTAATAAGTCATTTTGATGCGAACTCCATGCATGTCTGAGAGGTTCTTCCCTTTCCCCATACCTAGCCCCACCATCAAGGTCTTTAGCTCATGTACATCAGTGGATACAAGTAGATTGAGAAGTAGGTCTTAATTTCTTGTGCCAGGTATTTCAAGTGCATGGCTTTTTTTTAGAGAGCTAGCATGGAGTCTTGGCTATTGATTTAGCATTTTTAGGTGAGGTGGTTAAAAAGTGATAGAACGATATAGGACTTCTTTTAAATCCAGAGGATGAAATTGTAATTAATTTTTTCATCTCAAGTAGCAGTATATATTACTGCTATTTCTTAAAATAAATATGTGTTAACTTACATTTAGGCCTTTTGTCTCCTCAACTGGTTCATGTGTTACAAAATGTTGACTCCAAATTCATGACTTCAGGTTTGAGAAAGCCTTCTATTAGTACAACTTTCCCCTGCTTCACTGACACATATACTTTCATCATGCCAATGTTTGCTATTGGTATAAAAGTAAGGATTCAAGTATGTGATTTTGTGTCAACTTTAATCAACCACTGCTGGAAAAACAACTCTAGTACATTATCTGTTGAAGGATCAATGCTGCCATTTATATATATGAGGGACAGCTTTACAGTTCTATCAGTGAGTATTATGTTGACCCTATTTGTCTAAATCTGTAGATTATCAAATGTTACTTAGGTTTTTATTGAGTACACAACCAGAAAACAAATCATAATACATGAAATATTTAATACTCTTCTGAAAAAAATTTTTTTTATTTTAATGAGTAACATCGACATGTACTGTTATAGGTCAGTGCCTATATTCCATACAGAAAAGAAAAGATGGGTCAATAAATGATGGATCAATGATAAGAGGAATATTTGCAAAAATGTAAGTACAGTGATCACAAATACTATTTCAAATGGCTTATTGAACCAGTTTTTAATGGCCTCAGCAATATGCTCATTCTGGATCTATATTTAAAACTATTTCATTAATTTTAAGCCATGAAAGTGCCTTCTTAGGTCTCTTACTAAATATTTATGTGCAACTATGGAGAAAGAGGAAGAGACTAATACCTCAATGAAGATCTTTTCTTCCAGGCACTGTGCCAGTTATGTACAATACATTGGGAACAAGGCAGTGATGGTTGTTTTGCTGTTGAAACTTGAAGTCTTGAGAGAGAAACAAAAATTAAATAGAATCAATTAAGTACACAAAAGCAAATGTTTCGGAAAGCACCAGGATGCCGAGCAATACTAGGGGCTATTATGCATCCCTTCTGTTCGGGATTGGCAGAAGTTAGAAAATAATGGGCATTAAAACTGTTAAATAGGTTTTAGCACAACTTTCCCTGAGTTGAACTGACCTTATAATTATTTCTCATAACTAATAGGATCCCAAACTCAATGTAATTGCTCATGTAGTCACTATTTAGTTAGAGTTGAGACAACAATCCAATGGTAGCCCATATGATTGCAGATCTTTGAGAAGTACTGGCTTCTTAAATGTTGCTATTTTGCCCAATACATCTGATTTCTCACTTTTTATAACTTTTCTAGGACACCATACTCTTTTCCTCTTATCTCCTCCCCCCACACCAATTCATTCCAATCCTTCTAGCTCATTGATTGCTTCTTTTTCCAGGCTCTTTTAAGGGGATTCTTCTCTGTTCCAATTCATATTGCTATACTTTTGTCTTGGCCAATGGTTCTCACTCAGAGGTGATTATGTCCAAAGGGCATACTTAGCAATGTCTGGGTATATTTTGATTGTCACATCTGGGGAGGGTGTTCCTGGCATCTACTGGGTAGAGTTCAGGAATAATGCTAAACATTCCTGTACAGGACAGCTCCCCCAGAAGAATTATTTTGTTCCTTGTTAATAATGCTGAGGTTGAGAAACCCTCTAACTTTTATAAATTAAACTCTTTCTTTAGATGGTCTTATTGAAACCCTCAGTGTTTATACCATTTTATATTTAAAACTAGCAAATTAATATATTCACTCTGGATATCTCTCCTAGATGTAAGTCTTGCATATTCAAATAGTATTTCTACAGTTTCAGTTGCATTTCTAATAGACATCTCATTTCCAAATCTGAATTCTATTTTTTTTCTTTAAACCTGATCCTTCTTATGTGTTCTCCTTTTCCTATTAATGGTACCACTTAGGCATCCAGCTTCTCAGGCAAAAATCTAAGGGTTATTTTTTATTCCTGTCTCTTTCCAACCTGCCAAATTCCATCCCATACATCTATTCCAAGTTACCTTCTACCTTCAGTATATATCTAATCTAACCACTTTTTATCTTTTATTGCAATCCTAATTCTCATGTGCAATACAGAAATACTTATTCTCAAAATAGCAATTAGAGTTAACTTTTAAGAAACAAATCAAATGAAGTTTCTCCCCTATTATCACTGTAACAAAATCCCTCCTAAATGTGATCTACAAGGCATTATGTGAATTGACTTCATTTCCTGTATTTCTGTCCTTTTTGGAAAAGGTGGAAATACTGGGATTCTTGCCTTTTCTTTTTAATCTTTGTTTTTTAGTAGTTTGATTATAATATGCTTAGGCATGATTTTGCTTCTGTTTATTTTGATTGGGGTTCAGTGAACTTTTAAAATCTGATAATTTGTGTTTCTTATAAAATTTGGAAAATTTATAGTCATTATTTCATGAAGTGTTTAATATCCTCTCCCTCTTCCTCTCCTTCTTCCTCTCCCTCTCTTTTTGCTTTCTGGGACTCCGGTCATATCTATTTTTACATTTTGTGCTGTTTGCCCTCTGCTCTATGAATGTATAAATAAATTCCTAGGTATGTACTAGTATGTATAAAATTTTCAATCTTTTATCTCCCTTCTTCAGATTTGATACTTTCTATTGATCTACCTTTAAATTCTCTGATCTGCCCTCTTTCATCTCTATTCACTACTAAGTCCATCCATTGAAATTTTTCTTTCAAGTATTATATTTTTTAATTACAGACCTTTCATATTTTTATAGTTTCTTTGTCTTCTGAGATTCCTTTTCCTATAATTTATTCTCAGCACGTTTCTTTTATCTCATTGAACATAGTTGTAATTGCTGCTTTAGAGTTCGTCTGTGTTTATTCTAACATCTGGGGCATCTGGAGTTAGTCTTTATTATCTTATCTCTTGAAAATGGGTCACATACTGATTCTTCACATGTTCAGTAACTTTGGGTTGTCTCCTGGATGCTGTAAATGTTATGTTATGGTGACTATGGATTCTATTATATTCCTCCAAAGAGTGTTAATATGTTTGACTTTGGAGAAAATAAATTGGATAGGACTCAAACTATCAACTGTGTCTCTTGGGCAGCCACTGCAATTTTGGTTCAGTTCTTTCATCCTGAGCTTTCCAGTAGCTGGGCTGCTTACAGTCTGCTCTGGCCATATAAGATGTGGCTCAGAAATCAGCAGAGATTTGAGCAGTTTACACACAGAAGTTGGGGTTCCCTCTTACTGGCCTTCTCTTTCCTAGTGTTTCCCCACCTCTTTCCAGTAGCTCTGATTGCTCTGATTGATATCTTTTAGTTCCTCAGTGCTGAGTGACTGTTAGTGTTTTTTAAATTGGAATTTAGTCACTTAATACATGGACTGTCCCCAGGCTAAATGCCACAGATGAGAAGATAATCCTATGCTTCTCCCTTCTTCCAAATATTGACTCCCTTTTATTTATTTACACATATTTTTAACATTCATTTTTAGAAATAGAGGGTAAGAGGGAGAGAGAGAGAGAGAGAAATGTCTATGTGAGAGCTCAACATCTGTTGCCTGCCTCCTGCATGCCCCTATCAGCAGCTGAGCTCTTAACCCAAGCATGTGCCCTGACGGGGAATCAAACTGGCAACCTTTCGATACACAGGGCAATGTCCAACCAGCTAAACCAGTAGGGCTTCACTCCCTTTTAGGAACTTTCTTCTTTTGTTCACTCTCTAGAGCTTTCAAGACTTTTTTTTTTATTTTGTTCAAAGTTAGTGGTTGTTCTGTGTGAATGGCACTGCCACATTGCAACTGGAGCTCTTCTGGTTGTTTCTTGGAGATATCAAACTTATTCCCAGTACAAAGCAGGAAACTTGAACAGCCATTAAAAGTATTGTCAGCCGAGACTGGTTTGGCTCAATGGATAGAGCGTTGGCCTGGGGACTGAAGGGACCCAGGTTCAATTCCGGTCAAGGGCATGTATCCTGGTTGCGGGCACATCCCCAGTAGGGGGTGTGCAGGAGGCGGCTGATAGATGTCTCTCTTTCATCGATGTTTCTAACTCTCTATCCCTATCCCTTCCTCTCGGTAAAAAATCAATAAAATATATTAAAAAAAAGTATTATCAGTCCCCTCATTTAGTATCAAGTTCTCGTGAAGTTATGGAATAAACCATAAAAGAAAGTGGTATATCTGGTGAGCATTTGGTATTTTATGAATTTAATAGTCATCTAGCAAACCTAAAATAGAGCTTAATCTCATTGTCTTTACCAAAGGCCCTTTCCTATGTCAACCAACAATATAGCTGGTACGTGCTACAAAAATAAAAATCCTGTAGGTTTACTATGGGAGAAATAAATGTTTAAAACAAAATGAGAATGCATATTGTCAACCAGTTGTCCCATTTTAAAAGTCTTTTTTAAAAATTATAAAATAAAGCATAGCTACAGAAAACCCTTGGATTTAAGCATATTTGACTGATGGCAATTCATTGCAATTATTATTATTGAAGATTAGATTGTCTCATGGTTGCCAGTAGAAACCTTTCTGATATGGGCTAAATTGTATCCCCTACAAAAGTCCTAAATTGAAGCCTAATTCCCAATCTGACTACCGTATTTTCCATTGTATAACACTACTGGACATATAAGACAACCCCCAACTTTTGAGAAGATTTTTACTTCTTTTGAGAAGATTTCTTTTAACTCCCCAGTTAAAATATAGAGTTTGGGATATACTCGCCCAATAAGATGACACCAGCATATAAGATGACCCCAAACTTTTGAGAAGTTTTTCCTGGGTTAAAAAGTCGTCTTATATGCCAGAAAATACGGTATTTTGGAGATAGAACCTTTATGGAGGTAATTACGGTGAAATGAGGCCATAAGAATGGGCTTTAATCTTATGTGACTGGTGACTTTATAAGAAGAAAGATACCAGATGGTGCCATGTGAGTACATGAGAAAAGGTGGCCATATGCAAGTCAAGGAGAGCGGTCTCAAACTTGCCAGTATCTTGATCTTGGACTTCCAGCCTCTAGAAGAGTGAGAAAATAAATATCTCTTATTTAAGCCGCTGGTGTGTGTCTTTCTTTCTTTCTTTCTTTTTTATTAAATATTTATTATTCAGATTATTACATTTGTTTCTCTTTTTTCCCCTCCATAGCTCCCCTCCACCCAGCTCCCACCCTTCCCTCTACCCTCACCTTCCTCTCGTTGACCTCATCCATAGGTGTATGATTTTTGTCCAGTCTGTCCCTGTACACCCTTCACCCCTTTCCCACTGAGAATTATCAGTCCACTCCCTTTCTATGCTCCTGATTCTATTCTATTCACCAGTTTATTCTATTGATCAAATTTTTAACTCACTTAATTTTTAGATTCACTTGTTGATAGATATATATTTGTTCTTCATAATTTTTTGTCTTTTACCTTTTTCTTTTTCCTCTTCTTAAAGAGTACCTTTCAGCATTTCATATAATACTGGTTTGGAGTTGATGAACTCCTTTAGCTTTTTCTTATCTGAGAATCTCTTTATCTTCCCTTCAATTCTGAGTGATAGCTTTGCTAGATAGCTTATTCTTGGTTGTAGGTTCTTGCTATTCATCACGTTGAACATTTCTTGCCACTCTGGTCTGGCCTGCATCATTTCTGTTGAGAAATCAGCTGATAGGCAAATGGGTGCTCCCTTGTAGGTAATGAACTGTTTTTCTCTTGCTGCTTTTAATATTCTCTCTTTGTCTTTTGCTCTTGGTATTTTAATTATGATGTGTCTTGGTGTAATCTTCATTGGGTTCCTTTTATATGGGGTTCTGTATGCTTCCTGGACTTGTAAGTCTATTTCTTTTACCAGATGTGGGAAGTTTTCAGTCATTATTTCTTTAAGTAGGTTTTCAGTATCTTGCACTCTTCTTCTGGCACCCCCATAATTCTGATGTTGGTATGCTTGAAGCTGTCCCAGAGGCTCCTTACATTATCGTCACATTTTTGGATTCTTTTCTCTTCTTGATTTTCCAGTTGAGTGTTTTCTGATTCTTTATATTTCAAATTTTGACTTGATTCTTGCCTTCCTATGGTCTGCTGTTAGGTCTCTGTATAATATTTTTATTTCAATCAGTGTATGTTTAATTTCTAGTTGGTCCTTTTTCATCTCTAGTTGGTTCTTTTTCATCTCCTCTAGGGTCTCGCTAACTTTATCCATCTTTTCTAGGATATTCTTGAAAAACCTTATAAGCGTGGTTTTGAACTCTATACCCAGTCGTTTGTTTTCCTCCTTTTCTTTTGTTTGTGATCCATTCCCTTGTTCTGGCATTTTAACTATGCTGGGAGAACTTCTGTGTTGGATTCAGCTTTATGATACCACACTTGCAAAACTGCAAAAGCCTCTCTGTTGAGCTTGGGATGTTTGGAGTCTGAGGGCTTAAAAGGACCGCCTTGCCTTCCAGTCGGCCCCACCCTCCACATCCCCCTAGTCTTATGTGACTGGGTAATCACTGGAATGGTCCCTGTGTGTGTGCGTTGACTCTCGCAGTGCCTCTAGACTGCTGCCTTTCTGGCTCCCCTGCGCTCTGGGACCATATGATTATGGGTCCCCAGGGTTTCTCCTGAAACTGGGGTTTAGTGGAGTTAGAAGTGCCACAGTTGGGAGGGTCTGTCTCCCGCCCACTCATGAAAGCCAGTGGCACAATCAGCCGTCGGTTGTCTGTGCGCAGTGCCGTGTGTGCCACCAGCTTCTGATCTTTTGCGACTCCCATAAATTTCCATGCGCTTCTCCCTTTTCACAGTCCAAACTCCCCCTATATGAGTTTCGGCTGGATCTCGGGTTTAGTGTTGTTGGATAAGGACTTCAATGCCGTTGGGAGTCTCCATCTCCCCCTCGCCAGAGAAAGCCAGCCAGGTTCTCCGGCACCCGCTCTCTCCATGCGCGCGTCTCTGTACCTCAGCTTTTTACAGCTCCTTGGGTCTCTGTGAGCCACTCTCTTTCCTTCTATTTGTAGAATTTCCACTCAGCCAGCTTTCCTGTGGTTCTGGATGATGTCCGTTCTGTCTTTTAATTGTAGTTTTGAAATTGTTGTACAAAGCAGCAGTGTAGGTGTTTACCTATGCTGCCATCTTGGATTCTCCCTGGTGTGTGACTTTCTAATGACAGCAGTGTCATAGCTCCTGATCCTAGAGTTATTTGGTAGTTTCTCTGCTATTAGGCATATAAGAAGTTTTAGCTGGTCTATCATCTTATATATTTCATTCCCCTTACCTGGAGTCAGTCATTTCTGTAGGAAGCACTGATTTCTTCTTGAGAGAAATGATATTTCAAGACTATCATCTAGGCATGAGAAATGCCCTTTGCCACTTGGTTAGTCATTGTTCTAGGTATTTTCAGTGATGCTAGGAAATACATATTTAGTGAAGATAAGTTCTTCATAATTTCATATTGATACTTCAAATTCAAAATCACAGTTTTACTGAACCTCTTCTTAGGCATGTATCTACTTTCTCCCACACTTAAAATTCCTAATTTTCAAGGGTACAGTTTAGACTTAGTGAGTCTTAGAAAATAAGAAAGTGAGTATTGCATAATTGTTTGTTTTGAATTTCTTATTGCTCTCACAACTGTTTTAGCTTACATGAAATATAGATTCTATTAGTCCTGTTTTCCTCTTCAGGGCTTACATTGTTAAAAATATTTGTTGTCACCATCTTTCAAATCCTTTCATTCCTTTTGATTTTTCACAATTTCTTATTTTCTGTCTTCTATTTTTTTAATGCATAGCTTTCATGTGATTGCTTCTTGTGTTTCTTCTCATTTAGTCTTCTTTTCAGAATTTTTTCTTTCATTTTTAATTACTTCTTGAGTTCCATATCTGAGATTTTCTAATGATTTTGATTTATGTTGTTCTTTCATGTTTTGTGTCATTATTTTTTAACTTGTTTTGAAATATATGGTTATATCTTTGATCTTTTTTGGTGGAGAATGTCTTTCCTGACATGTTTTCTTTATAAAGATATTATTTGGTTCCTTATTCTCTTTTTTATTATAATAAGTTGATGTGAAATTTGACCTATTTTATTGTTGTTCATTTTATATGAAGTTAGCTTTTTTTTTTTCTGAAAATTTAAATAGAGAATGACTTCAAAGTATCTTTTCTAACTTTATAGAACTTTCTCTTCTGTTATTCTTGTGTAATATTTAAAAGTATAGCTGTTTGTTTTCTGAAACTTTCTGAATTTATTTCCTCTCCCACATTATTCTAGACCTTTTCTATCTGTGTCTTTTAGATGCATCCTCTGTTGAATTTTGATTCCACTTACAGGATTTTCTTTTCTGTGTGGAGTTCTTCCCTGGAAAGGTGCCTGCTGGATATATTTAGAGATTTTATAGAGGTCTGGCTTGCTCCTGCTCATTCATTTCTTTCCATCAGTGGTCCTTTGCACACATTTAATAATCAAGGAAGAAAAACACTCCAGGTTTCAGCTAGCATTCTCAAATTAGCCTTCTGTGCTTTCCGTGAATTGCTATTGGTTATTTTGGGGCTTTCTTGTCTCCAGATTCTTTAGATAGTACCCCACTGCTTTATTCTTCTCCCTCCTGCCCAGAGTCTGCATTGGGAGTATTATGGCATGTCATTTAGTTGTCTTTTCTGGATTTATTTTCTAGTTTTATATGAAGATCTGGAGATAGAGGAAACTATGTTTTCATTACCACCATCTTTCCACAATGTCTTCCAATGTTCCAGTTTTAACCTTTCTAGAACAATACACAAGATAGATGGCCATAACAGTTTCAGGCACTGGTTAACAGAAAGGAAGGCATAATAACCAAAACTGCAGTATCTTGGTGAGAAATGAAAAAATAAAAAAGCCTACAAAAAAACAAGCTCCTGCAATTCTGTTTGGGAGCCCCTTCAGTAAGGAACCTGCTGTTTTATTTTTAATTTCATTTATTTTCAGTGCTTTAATTCTCGTGGATTTGATTTTACTGTTCAGAAGCCTGACTGCTGTTAAGAAACACGACTATAGCCTTTGAGCCTGGGCTGTATACTATTTCTGTTCCATAGCATCCTTAGTTGTGCCATGTTTTTTGAAGTCAGACTTTGAAATGTTTTTAAAACGTGTCTTGTTACCATATAGTATCTGTTTGGATTCCATCTGGCTTTGCTTTCTTATGTTGCTTGTTCTTTTTACAACAGGAGAACTGTAGCCTGGGCTCTTTGTCAACAAGCACCTTTTTAATGTCCTTTGTGGTTATGCTGAGAATAAAATGTAAGAGAGAATCCTTTCCCTGAGGAAATTTAGTTCATCTCACCTGTCGTTTGGACTAATTCAAGAAGCAAGGGAACTGGTTTCTTGCAGACTCTTTCCCCCATTCACTGCAACCCAAATTCCAAGTTACTTAAGCATATGTCATGGTTGATGCTGTTGAAAATATTGTGCTGATTAAACATAAATAATCTCTGACTTACAGTCCTGATTTGTTTTGGAGTTTAGTTTTATGTTGTCATTTCCAGTTTGCAAGGTGTATAAATGAAAGTCTGGATTAACCCACACAGCTTCTCATCAACTTGAAGAAGGCATTTGTTCTAAGTTGTCTAAATTGCTATTCATGTTTACTCAGAGTTGCTGAGACATGCAACTCCCTCCTGCACTGTGTTTAGGATAGCAGCCAGGGCAATTTGTAGCATCTTTCTAAGTCTACTTTCTCACTTAAATTTTTGTAAAAAACAGCAATGGCAAATTTATAACTTGATATTTTAGCCTATTTTTTTTAATATAACTCCTCTGATGGTTCCTAACCTAATTTTTATTTTCTTGCAACTTATCAAATGGATGACTTCTTTCAAAATAGGAATTAAAAATGGCTATAGAGGAACCATTTATAGATTTAGGACTATTGCTTTTCTCCCAGTAGAGTGATTGTGAAGAAGATAGTTTGGGAATCATTGCAAACACTGGGTCCCCATGTTGTAGTATGTAGGTATGTGACAATGGCCTGTGTTCAGAGCTTCTCTAATTGTCTATTTTCTCCTGTGTAAAATGTGGTAGCAATGGTCCTGGTGCCCAGAAGCAATTTCAGATGTCTTGATCTTATCTAGAACTAACTTTTGGAAATGTGATTCTGAGGCCAACTCTGTGTGAAAAAGTAGGAAGATTTTGAAAAGTGGCTGATATGTGTATGTATTTGTGTGTATGGATAAGATATATTTGCTGGTCTAAAATCCTATCTAATAAAAGAATAATATGCAAATTAGCCATCACTCTGCTATACTCACAAGCCACACCCACCAGCCAATCAGAAGTGGGTATGCAAATTAACCCAACCAAGATGGCTGCAGCCATGGAACGAGCAGGAGGCGTGGGTTTCACCAGCAATGGAAGAAGCCAAGCTTCCTGCACATCCTGGCTAGCCCAGGCCTCCACTTAAGGCTACAAAGTTTCAATTATAAAGATAAATAAATCCTAATAACAATGGCTGTGGCCACTGAGCAAGCAGGAGGCTTGGCTTCACTCAAAGCTAAAAGTTTCAATTGTAGAAGATAGATAAATCCCAGACACCAGGGCCTCCACTTGGGTTATGGGGGCAGGGGAGGGGTAGGGGTGCATGGCCAGCCTGCAAACCACCACAGGCCTCTCGCCCAGGCTGCCTCATACCCCAAGGGAATCCCTACCCTGATCTGGGACACCCTTCAGGGAAAACCAGCTGGCTCCAGCCATGCACCAGGCTTCTAGCCTATCTAATAAAAGAGTAATATGCAAATTGACTGTCACTCCAACACACAAGATGGCTGCCTCATGTGGACACAAGATGCTGCCACAAGATGGCCTGCAGGGGAGAGCAGTTAGGCATGACCAGGCCTGCAGGGGAGGGCAGTTGTAAGGGACCAGGTCTGGAAGAGAAGGCAGTTGTGGGCAATCAGGCCCATAGGGGAGGGTCCAGGCCTACAAGAGAGAGCAGTTGGAGGTGATCAAGCCTGCAGGAGAGGGAATTTAGGAGAGACCAGGCCAGCAGAGGAGGGAAGTTGGGGGGGATGGGGCCTGCAGGATAGGGCAGTTTAGGGGGACTCAGGCCTGCAGGGGAGGGCAATTAGGAGTAAACAGGATGGCAGGGGAGCAGTAAGGTATCAATCAGGCTTGCAGGGGAGTGGTTAGGGGGTGATCAGGCTGGCAGGCAGAAGTGGTTAGGAGCAATCAGGAAGGCAGGCAGGCAAGCGGTTGGGAGCCATTAGTCTTGGATTGTGAGAGGGATCCCAGATTGGAGAGGGTGCAGGCTGAGCTGATGGGATACCACTCCCCCCTTCCCCTGTGCATGCATTTTGTGCACCGAGCCTCTAGTTAGTTAATAAAGGACTAATAAGGGAACTGTGAAACACCCCAGAGATCAAAGCCGTAAGTCGTCTTCCTACCCTAAAATAAGGGAGTAACTGTATTATATTAGGCCTTGTAAAAAACAATTGTTCCAAGCTTTATGTAAAACCCTGGTAGCCTGGGAATGCCCTGGGACCTTCACAATAATGGGTTATCCTTTTTAAGTGCAACTACATGTCTGTACCTTCTCCTTCCTTCTCTAGCATACCTGCTATGTATAAGGGTGCTTGCTCTGGGACCTTATCCAATATGTGAGGTGCTAATCATATTAGCCAAATTTTTAACCACAATTATTATATATGTTTAATAATTTCATAGACAGTTTCTGAATGTGCTTATAAAACTAAAAGGTGCTTTTAAAATTTGAATTTATTTAAATTTTTGACATTGGTTAATAAAATTATATAGGAGAAAGATAAATATCACATGATCTCTCTCATTTGTGAAATATAATAAAGAACATAAACTGACGAACATAAACAGATCCAGAGACAGAGAAGCATCGAACAGACCATCAAACTTCAGAGGGAATGAGGGACATGGGGGTGAGATGGTAAGAGATCAACCAAAGAACTTGTATCCATGCATATGAGCATAACCCATGGACACTGACAGTAATGGGGTGAGGACCTGTGTGGGTAGTGTGGGGATGGCCTGGGAGAGGTCAATGGGGGAAAAATGAGACATATGTAATACTTTAAACAATAAAGAATTAAAATCAAACAAACAACAATAAAATAAAGTGCCTGTGCATAGCGTATAAAAATTATATAGGTTTTGAGTGTTTAATTGTATGATACATCATCTGTATATTGCATTGTGTGCTCACCACCCAAAGTTAGGAATTGTCTCTAGCAAGCTAGGTGATGAGTAGAATATTGGATGCTGGTTTGGGGCCCATGTGGGGGTCTTGATTCATGTCATGTTTGCTGATAATCACTTTTTCACAAGAAGCACAAACATGATGTTGAAAATGAGAAATCAGGTGAAGATTTTTTACCTTTATCTGATGTACAAAATTTTATTTCTTCAAGAAAAATAATTGTTTCAGCCCATATACTTCTCTATAGTATCTTTAGTGCAAATAATTTTACCTGGGTCAAATAAGCAAATATAATTTTTTTTTGTTTAGTTATGTACTTATATAGTAGTTAATTTGTTTGATATATTCTATTTGTTAATAATTGAGTGAACATAAATTATATTTGATCAAAAAGTTAATAAAATATTTGAGCAAAGAGTTGATGGTTGAGAATATTTTGTTTCATGTTTAGGTTCATGAACAATAGATAAATATTTTAATAGCAAGTGCTCTGGTAAATCAGTTCCTCGTATAGAACACAAACTCTTTGTGTGCAGTGCTGTGCTGATCATTGATGACTGACATGTAATATGTAATGTTGGTTATATGAACAGATAATTATTCTGAAAAATTTTATATATTTTCCAGGATCTGATCTTCAGGTTTGTGTATCCAAAAAACCTACATGTTGCACCAGGAAGATGGAGGAAAGATATCAAATTGCAGCTCGCCAAGACATGCAACAGGCGCTTCAAGCATCTAGCTCTACATTAAAGTTTCTAATATCTCGAAATGCAGCTGTTTTTCAAGGTAAATTTATCTGGACAAGCCTCGTTTTATAATCTGCCTGTTGTCATTTTATTGGTAAACTCAGCTGGATTTCTTTCTCTGTCTTTGTATCTTATTTTGGTATTAATGAGGTTTCAAATTTTTTGAAACTTCAAAAATTGTTTCTTTTTTAAAAAAATATATTTTATTGATTTTTTTACAGAGAGGAAGAGAGAGATATAGAAAGTCAGAAACATCGATGAGAGAGAGACATTGATCAGCCGCCTCCTGCATGTCCCACAGTGGAGATGTGCCCGCAAGCAAGGTACATGCCCCCGACCGGAATCGAACCTGGGACCTTTCAGTCTGCAAGCCGATGCTCTATCCACTGAGCCAAACCGGTCTTGGCCAAAAATTGTTTCTAAGGCCAAATCAATAAATATATATTTTGAGTTGGACTAGGGAAACTATTTTGTTAATGAAATGGTCCTTGGAAATATATGCCCTTCGATGGTTTTTCCAGGTCCCCAATATTTTGACCCCTGGATTTACTTCAATATGAATGGACATAATTATTGGATTTATTAAAACATTTGATAACATAAAATGTCATTAAGTATGTAATTGTTTTTAAAAATCTGATTCTAAGAAATATTTGTCTAATACTTCCCCTTGCAACCTCATGTGGTTCTCAAAAGAACACCAGTATTATATATCAATGTGCAAACAAGTCTGATAAATAGTAAAATAGGATTTATTAATTGGATGCCTAAGGTTCAGCTAATATCAGAACTCAACATTAATTCAAACAATATGTTTATATATAAAATTAATTGTTTATGAAATTACAAGGCACATTACAAAATAGATGATCTTTTCCTTACTTTAGTCATCTCCTCTATAAAATTCCTTATTAATATAATGAAATAGCTTAATTTATTTTTCCCCTTAGAAAGCATTAGCTATTCAGTATATGATTGGAATGAAAATATTATATTACAATGCTTTTCAAATAAATTTATTGTTTTGTTCAATGCAAAATAGAACTTCTGTTAGGATTTCTTTTTAATAAGTGTATTAATATTGATCTAAATAATTTGTGCTATGTTTATATACAGAACTAAATCACAAAGCTAATTAATTTTTAAAATTATATATTAAGTGAAATGAAATAAATCAGAATAAAATTTGAATTAAAATGTAGTTCATGATTGATTTTTTTGTAAAAACTATAAAATGTCAGATTTTGAGGTGTTATTAACTTAGTGATTCTTTTAGATATGTTAGAAAACAACCTTATTTCTGTTATGGAAATTAATCACGTACAGTTGTTGGAGGAAAGCATATTGATATGCTATTTAAGCAAAGATTTGTGATTTGAACTGGCTGAACTAGACACAAACAAACAGCTATGAACATGATAGCATGTATAACATAGAAAATACATTTTAAAGATAAATAGACCAGTTTAGCCAGAGCAAGGAGTTGTAGATGGGAATAGTAAATCACATGTTTGAAAAGGTGAGTTGGACTCGTGGAAAAAGACTTAAAACGTCAACTTGGTTTAGTTCTGTGAAAAAAGCCTTTGGTATTTTGGTAGGGATTACACTGAATCTGTAGATTGGTTTGAGTAGTATGGGCATTTTAATGATGTTAATATTTTCTGTCCGTAAGCATGGCATGTATTTCAATTTATTTGTATCTTTAATTTCTTTCTTCATTGTCTTACAGTTTTCCAACTATAGGTTTTTTACCTCATTGGTTAAATTTATTCCTAGGTATTTAATTCTTTTTGATCCAATTGTAACTGGGGATTGTTTTCTTTATTTCTCTTCCTAATAGTTTGTTATCCTATCTAATAAAAGAGTAATATGCAAATTGACTGTTACTCCAAGACACAAGTTGGCTGCCCCCATGTGATCAGATGGCTACCCCCATGTGGACACAAAATGGCCACCACAAGATGGCTGGCAGGGGAGGACAGTAGTGGGCAATTCGAGGTGACCAGACTGGCAGAGGAGGGCAGTTGTTGGGGGACAAGGCCTGTAGGGGAAGACAGATAAGGGTAATCAGGCCATCAGGGGAGGGCAGTTTGGGGTGACCTGTCCAGCAGGGGAGGGCAGTTGTGGGTGACCAGGCCTGAAGGGGAAGGCAGTTGAGGGGGACCAGGTCTGCAGGGGAGGGCAGTTGGCGGGGGGCAGGCTTGTAGGGGAGGGCAGTTTGGGGGGACCAGGCATGCAGAGGAGGGCAGTTTGGGAAGACCAGGCCTGCAGGGGAGCACAGTTGAGGGGGACCAGGCAGTTAGGGGCAATCAGGCCAGCTGGGGAGCAGTTATGCATCAATCAGGCTGGCAGTGGAATCATTAGGGGGTGATGAGGCTGGTAGACGGAAGCAGTTAGTGATAGTCAGGCAAAGGCAGGTGAGTGATTGGGAGCCAGCAGTCCTGGATTGTGAGAGGAATGTCTGGCCGCCCATTTAGGCCCAATCCCCAGGTTTAATCAGTTCTAAATGGGCAATCAAACATCCCTCAAGGGGTCCCAGATTGGAGAGGGTGCAGGCTGGGCTGAGGTACCATCCCCCACCCTTGCACAAATTTTGTGCACTGGTCCTCTAGTTAGTATATAAAAATGCAACTGATTTCTGAATATTAATTTTATATCCTGGTACTTTTCTGAATTAATTTATCAGTTCTAATAAATTTTTGGTGTAAACTTTAGGGTTCTCTATATTATTAAGTCATCTACAAATAATGATAGTTTTAGTTCTTCCTTACCCATTTGGATGTCTTTTATTTATTTGTTTCTTTTTTTTTACATTTTTTTACATTTTTTTAATTAAGGTATTACATGTGTACATATCTTCCCATTGGCCCCCCCCCTCCATTCCCATACATGCCCTCACCCCCCAGTGTCTTGCGTCCATTTGTTATGTTCATATGCATGCATACAAATCCTTTGGTTGATCTCTTATGTCCCCTAAACTTCCTGCTGTAATTTGATAGCCCATTTGATGTTTTACTGCCTCTGTATCTATCTTTTTGTTCATCAAGTTATAATGTTCTTTATTATCCACAAATGAGTGAGATCATGCGGTATCTTTCTCTCATTGACTGGCTTATGTCACTTAGCATCAAGTTGCTGCAAATGGTAAGAATTTCTACTTTTTTATGACAGTATAGTATTCCATTGTGTAGATGTACCATAGTTTTCTGATCCACTCATCTGTTGATGGGTATCTAGGCTGTTTCCAAATCTTGGCTATTATAAATTGTGCTGCTATGAACATAGGAGTACATATACCCTTTCTGATTGTTGTTTCTAGTTTCTTAAGATATATTCCTAGGAGTGGGATTACTGGGTCAAATGGGAGTTCCATTTTTAGTTTTTTGAAGAAACTCCATACTGTTCTCCACAATGGCTGCACCAGTCTGCATTCCCACCAGCAGTGCATGAGGGTTTTTTTTTCTCAGCATCCTCGCCAACACTTGTTTGTTGATTTGTTGATGTTAGCCATTCTGACAGGTGTGAGATGGTATTGCATTATCTTTTTGATTTGCATTTCATGGATAATTAGTGACTTTGAACATGTTTTCATGGGTCCCTTGGCTTTCCTTCTTTTGAAAAGATTTCTATTTAGGTCTGTGGCCCATTTTTTAAATTGGATCATTTATCTTCCTTTTATTAAGTTGTAGAAGTTCCCTATAGATGTTGGAGATTAAACCTTTATCAGTGATAGCATTTGCAAATATGTTCTCCCATACAGTGGCTTTCTTGTTGTTTTGTTTATTGTTTCCTTTGTTGTGCAAAAGCTTTTTTTTTTTGCCATATAATGTCTTTTTATCTTATGTAAATTAATCCTATTTAATAATTTACAAATCTTATAAATAATTAAAGCAAAGTAAGAAACATGGCACATATTTTTTTTACATGCTATTTCTTATATCCTACAACTCTTTGCGAGTTATTATAACACCTGAAATTCAGGCAATCAAATAACTCCTTCTTGGTAAAGTGGACTTGGTTTACATTATTAGCTTTCAGAAATTCCGCTGAGACTGCTAACTTCACATGACTGTGTGCCTTTATAGAGGGCATATCAGTGAGGACTTAAAATCTATTCCCATTCAAGATACTTTTATTATTCTGGTTATTTATTTTGATGTAGTCCCATTTGTTTATTTCCTCTTTAGTTTCCATTGCCCTAAGAGTGGTATCAGAAAAAAAGTTCCTTCAGCCAATGCCTGAGATTTATCTGCCTGTGGATTCTTCTGTATTTTTATGTTTTCCTATCTTATGTTTAAATCCTTTATCCATTTGGAGTTTATTTTTGTGTATGGTGTAAGTTGGTGGTTTAGTTTCATTTTTTTTTTGCATGTATCTATCTAATTTTCCCAACACCATTTATTGAAGAGATTGTCTTGACTCCATTGTATGTTCATGCCTCCTTTGCAAATATTAATTGAGCATAGTGGTTTGGGTCTATGAGTAGGCTCTCTATTCTACTCCATTGGTTTATATGCCTGTTTTTATGCCAGTACCAGGCTATTTTGAGAACAGTGGATTTTTAATATAACTTGAAATCCCACCTACTTTGTTATTCTTTCTCAGGATTGCTGTGGCTATTAGGGATTTTTTTAAATTCCTGATGAATCTTTGGAAAGTTCTTTCTAGGTCTGTGAAATATGCCGTTGGTATTTTAATGGGCATGCATTGAATCTATAGATTGCTTTGGGTAGTATGGACATTTTAATGATGTGATTCTATCAATCTATGAACACATATGCTCTTCCATCTATTTGTGTCTTCCTCTATCTCTTTTTACAGTGTCTTGAAGTTTTCCGCATGTAGGTCTTTTACCTCTCTATTTCAGTTTATTCCTGGGTATCTTAATTTTTTTGGTGCGATGGTAAATGGGATCACTTTTTTAGTCTCTCTATAAGTTCACTATTCGTGTATAGAAATGCCATAGATTTCTTGGCGTTAATTTTGTATCCTGCTACATTGCTGAATTCATTTTTTAAGAATAATAGTTGTTTGATGGAATCTTTTCTTTTTATGTACAATATCATGTCATCTGCAAATAAGGACAGTTTTACTTCTTCTTTTCCAATTTGGACGCCTTTTATTTCTTCTTCTTGTCTAATCTCAATGGCTAGTACTTCCAGTACTATGTTGAACAGAGTGGTGAAAGCAGGCTTCTATGTCTTTTTCCTGTTCTTAGGGGAAATGGTTTTAGTTTTTGCCCATTGAGTATGATGTTAGCTCTAGGTTTATCATATATGGCTTTTATGATGTTGAGGTATGGTCCTTCTGTTCCCACCTTCCTGAGAGTTTTTAATCAAAAATGGGTGTTGGATTTTGTCAAATGCTTTTTGTGCATCAATTGATATGACTATGTGATTTTTATCTCTCATTTTGTTTATGTGATGTATCATGTTTATTGATTTGCAGATATTGTACCATCCTTGCATTCCCAGGATAAATCCTACTTGGTCATGGTGTATGATCTTTCTGATGTACTACTGGATCTGATTTGCTAGAATTTTGTTGAGGATTTTGGCATCTATTTTCATGAGGGTTATTGGCTTGTAATTCTCTTTCATTGTGTTGTCTTAATCTGGTTTTGGTATTAGGGTAATGCTGGCTTCATAGAATGAGCTTGGAAGTCTTCCTTCTTGTTGCATTTTTTGGAATAGTCTGAGGAGGATAGGTTTTAGTTTTTCCTTGAGTGTTTGGCAAAACTCCCCTGTGAACCTGTGTGGCCCTGGGCTTTTATTTGCTTGAAGCTTTTTGATGGCTGCTTCAATTTCTTCCATAGTTATTTGCCCCGGCCTGCAGGGCAAGTCAACAGGAACGGCGGGGCGACGCACCTAAGAGAATGAGAAACAGACAGGGACACAAAGAATGGAGGCAAGACAAATGGTGTTCTGATCAAGCCTCAAAATTTTTATTCTTGGTGGCTCTTATATATGCTCAGAGAGGGGAAGGGGAAGGAAGAAGGGGTCGAAACTAGTTAACTA
>PVJN01030534.1:0-25552 GCA_004026805.1 Lasiurus borealis | reverse complement strand
CCACCCTCCCATTCATCCACATATCCATGCATGCATGCATCCATCCACCCACCCATTCATTCACTCACTCATTCATCCATCCACATATCTATCATCCACCCATCCATTCTTTGATCCATCCATCTTGTCCATCCATCCATCCATCCATCCATCCATTCATCCCCTGTCCATCCATCCTTCCATCCATTCATCCATCTATGTATCCATTCAATAAAATTTCCTTGGCTCCTTCTAGGCCCCTGGCGGGCGCCTGGGTTTCCTTCCTCCCAGCATGCACCGGGCACATCCCTCCCAGCTGCTGGGGGGAGGCGATCAGCTGGGGGACTGCACTGGAGGCTGGCTCACTGGAGGCCAGAAGCACTAGGGAGTCCGTGAATGAAGTGCCCGAGCAGAGGTCAGAGGAAGCGCAGGCCTTATCTCTGGCCCAGGTCCTGGCGCCTGAGGCTCTCCCAGCAGAAAGGGGCTGCCCACCCCAGCCCGTGCACCCACTCCTCGGGCAGGGCTCCGGAGAACCTCCGAGAACCAGTGGACAGAGGAGGGGCTGCTGCCCAGGGAGTGAGTGTCGGGGACCTGGGTGGGGGTGGCCCGGCTCCCTCTCCTGCCTGCTCCACGCCCCCGGCCAAGGACACGCAAGCCGAGTGGCCCTTCAATGCTGGGCTCAGCATTCGACAGGCCTCAGGGTTCTGCCGCCGACTCTCCTTCACTCGGCGGGGCCTTGCCCAGCATCACACGAGTGTGGGCAGTGCCAGCCGTGACCAGGGCCCAGGGGATCAGCGGTCCAGGAGGAGGCTCCTGCCCCTGCGAGCTCCGCGTGCCTCCCTGCGTGGCCTCCCCAGGGGCGGGGTCAGAGGGGCTTGGGGTCCAGCAGAGGCAGGGGATCTGCCGCCAAGTGCATCAGAGGTTCTGCCTGCCATGGGGGCCTCCCAGGTTTTGCTATCGTGAACAGCATGGACACGGCGAGCTTTCTACAGGGCCTGCTGGCGGCCTGTCTTCCCCATGAGACTCGCCAGGGGACTCGGTGGAGGTGCCGTGGTAACTGGGTGCCTCCAGCCCACGTGGTGAGGTCACTGAACCTGGTGTGGCAGACCTGGCCCAGTGCCCCGCTGTCTCACTCCGATGAGCCTGCCCCTGGTGATGGGCAACTCTGAGCGTCTCTGCCCAGGAACCTGGAAACGTGCGAGAGCCAGTTTCGGCTTCACCCCTTTTCCCATTGGACTGTTTTGCTTTCTCTGTTTTTCCTTGTTGCCGTTCATTTTTTATAACAAGTGTTTTATTGAAAGATGGCATCACACACAGAAAAAAAATGCCGCAGTCACACATGCACACGCCATTGTGTGAACTTTCCATCCCATCCATCCACCCTTGTGTGGGGAGACCATGTATTCGGCATCCAGATCAGGGCACAGAACATTCCAGAACCCAGGGGTCCTGGTGCCTTTCCCGTCACCACTCCATCTTCCATTGCAAGTGGTCACTGTCCTGACCCTGGACTTAATGCAAGTAAGTCACCCACCTGTGCCGGGCCGTCTGCTTCCCCCGTGCATGTTTCGGGTGTTGCTGTGTTCCGTCCCCACAGGAGTCCTTGCTTAGGTGTGTGGCATGTTGATCCATCCTTTTGTTGAACCTTCACCTGAGGAGGGTATGTTTCTATTGATTTTAAATAGGGTTTGAAAAATTGATTTTAGAGGAAGAGGTAGGGAAAGGAAGAGAAACGTGGAGGTGAGAGAGTTGCTTTTCTCTTCCTGCTTCTAATATTATCTTTGGCGTTTTACAGTTTGACTGTAATCTCTGCGTTTATTCTATTGAAGTTCATGGAGCCTCTTGGATGTGTGGATTAATGTCTTTCATCAGATTTGGGAAGTGTTTTTTTTTCGCCATTATTTCTTCAAACCTTTTTCTGCTCTTTCTTCTTTTCTTTTTGATCTCCCATTACAGTTACACTGTTGTGTCACGGTGTCCCTTAGATCTCTGAGGCTCTATTCATTCTTTTGCATTCTTTTTTCTTCCTGTTTTTCAGATGCAATGTCTCAATTACCTAGCTTTAGGTTCACTGATGTTATTTCTTCTGCCAGCTCAAATCTTCTGTTGAGCCTACCTAATACTTTTTCTCATTTTAGTTATTGTACTTTTCAACTTCAGAATTGTTATTTGATTTTTAAAAAGTAATTTCTATCTATTGATGTTCTATATTTGGTGACACATCATTCTCATGGTTTCCTTTAGCTCTCTGAACATTTAAAATAGCTGATACAAAATCTTTGTCTAGTAAGTCCAACACCCAGGCTTCCTCAGGAGCAGTTTTTATCCATGGCTTTTTTTTTTTTCATCCTGTGTGGGCACACTGTTTACTTAAATGTATCAAATGTTTGTTTTTTTAAATGGGTGTTTTAGATAATATAGTATGGCAAACCTGAAAATCAGTTTCATTCCCCTAACATTTTTGTCGGTCGTTGCTGCTCTTTGTTTATTTGGTGACTTTCTGAACGAATTCTGGAAAGTCTGTACTCTCTCGGGTGTGGCCACTGACGTCTCTGCTTGGTTTGCTTTGTAGTGGGTTAATGTTTGGACAGACATTTCCTTAAGTAACTGAAGCCAGTATGTCCTAGGCTTTGCTGAGGAGAAGGTCATGGTTCCAGGAGGCAGGTGACACTTCTGTCTTAGCCTTCAATGGCTCTGCGTGCTGAGTCTCCAGGTCAGACAGAGGTGAGAGGTCAGAGCCTTCTTGGGTTGTTTCTGGGGCTCCTGCACCTCCTTGCACATGCGTGTGGCTTTCTCGATTCCAGGGGTGCAGCCGGCCTTCCCCTGCAGAGGCTGGTAGGCTCTCAGGTTTCCAGCCACCGGCACGCTGCTGGTGTGCAGGCCGCCATCCAGCTGGGGTGAGGGGGTGGGATGGGGCAGGTGGCAATGCCAAAGGCCCTCCGGTCATTCTGAGACCCGACCATTTTCTTGAACAAACACTTTTTAACTTTCAGGACTTCTGAAAAGTTGCTCTTTCCTTTTTCTGTGCCTGGCCGCCTTCTCCGGAGGAGCAGAGGTTTGGGGGTCCCTGCTCCCTTGAAATGCGCCTCTTCAGGAGGAACTTTTAACATGTTTATCTCTGTCCAAACACGATGGGCAGAATTCCTTGTGACGTGTGTGTGCTGAGAAATGGATTTTATCTTATTCCTAGAGGCCCAGTGCGTGATATTCATGCAGGAATAGGCCTTCCCTCTCCTGGCTTCACTCCCAGCCGCCCGGAAGCCGGCATGTCCCTGCTCCTGACCCACCCGAGAGCCAGCATGTCCCTGCTCCTGGCCCACCCAGAAGCCGGCAAGTCCTCGCTTTGTCCAGAGCACCGATCCAGTAGCTCCCTCCACTGCCTCCCTTCCCCTCATAGCAGCTCCACACCTGCATATGCAAATTAACCTTCATCTTTGTTGGGTTAATTTGCATACTCACTCTGATTGGCTGTGGGCATAGCAGAGTGGTGTTTAATTTACACGTTTCTCTTTTAATTAGGTAATTTTAAATATGTTTTCATTGATTTCAGAGAGGAAGAGAGAGAGGAGGAGAAAGAAAGAGAGAGAGAGAGAGAGAGAGAGAGAGAGAGACATCCATGATGAGAGAGAAGCACGGACGGATTGGCTGCCTCCTGCATGATCAGGGATTGTACCTGCAAGCTGGGCACATGCCCTGACCGGGAATGGGGCAGTGACCTCCTGGTTCATAGGTCGACGCTCCACCACGGAGCCACCGTGGCCAGGGCGGTCACTGGGGTCTTACGTGGCCACGTGGCTCCCCGGGGACGCAGCAGGAAGGGCGGTTTGTGCAGAGGCCTTTGTTCCCGTGCTCGCCCTCGGCGGGGGCCTCACCCCTCCCGGGGGCCCGCTTCAGTCCCTCGTGCCAGCGCCAGCGTCGGGGAGCCAGCACGGCTTGAGCTCACCTCCCTCACCGCGCTGGGTCCTGTTCTTCATTTCGGGGGGCCCCCGGAAATTTCCATTACTCTTCGGCAAGCTTCGCTCTCCACGCAGAAGATGTGTATCAGATTTCGCCTGGCATTTCTGGACTAGTTTTTTTTTTTTTTAAGCAGGAGTATTCTTGGGTTATGTGGGTTAGAATATTCCTGGGGAAAGGAGCCTTCTCCATATGTTACACACACACACCCACACACACACACACACACACACACACACGGCTGCCAACACGTAGCACGTAGAGGCAGCAAACATCAAGGTTTGGTGAGAACAGCCCAGCCGGCCTGGCTCAGGGGCGGAGCATCGACCTAGGAACCAGGAGGTCACAATTCAGTTCTCGGTCGGGGCACAGGCCTGGGTTTTGGCTCGATCCCTGGTGCGGGGCGTGCAGGAGACAGCCGATCCCTGATTCTCTCTCATCACGGATGTTTCTCTCTCTCCCTCTCCCTTCCTCTCTGACATCAATAAACACATATGGAAAAAAAGTTCCCCGGAGAGCTCCCTCGTCCCTTCCACCGTGTGCGGATTCAGAGAAGTGGGTGCTCACCCGACGCCAAGCCCGCCAGCACCTCGGACATCAGGGTCCGGCCGGTGGGAAGATGTCCCTGCTTCAGGCCTCCCGCCCAGGGGGTTCTGCTGGGCAGCTGAGCGCAGGCCGGTGGGTCCCCTCCATTCCCCACCACGGCCCTCGAGAGGCAGCCTTGCCGTGGACAAAACCCTGTTTCCTGGAGGCGGGATCCACGAGAGGCTACGCCACTGCCACCGCCGCCGCTGTGTCCGGCGTGGAAGGCGAATGGCTGGAGCCCGCGTGGGCCCCCGCCCCGCCCCCGCCTGGACACAAAGACCGTTCTCTCTCCGGCTGGAGGCCCGGCCGGCCGCGCGGGCAAAGAGCTCTTTCAGGGAGAGGTTTTAGGGGATTTGCGTTAAATCTGGATCCTTCCGGGCCCTGTGCGTGCCTGGCCATCCATCACGGCGGAGGCGGCGGCGGGCGCCTCCAGGGGCCGCCCTCGGCCAGACGAGCCGTGGAAAAGCCGGCGCCCGGCACGCGGGGAGCTGGCGGGAGCGGCACCTCTGCCCGCGGGGAGCTGGCCGGCGGCTCTGCCCACTGGCTGTGCCGTCCTCGGGGCGATCCCGGCTGTGCCGGGCCGTGGTTCCCCTCGTTAGCACCCCCTGACTTCCTCCCGGCCCGGCCCGCAACCCGCAAACAAGCCTCCTTTGTTCGGCCCGCAACCCAGCCCTGCAGCCAGGGACGCTGCCACCGCCGGGCGCCAGCAGGGGGCAGGAGACTCTCCGTGTGGAGGGCCACCCCCTGGGTGCTCCTGCAGCCCTGACCTCTGGTCTGGGGCAGCCCTGATGCGGCGGGCGGCCAGCAGCGGCCAGCAGCGGAGACTCAGCAGAGGGCGGGGCGCAGGCTGCTCGCAGAGAGTGGGGTGTGGAGCACCCGTGGGTCCGAGGACGTAGGCCAGAGCTTTGGGGAGCAGGAAGGAGGGGCAGCCAGAGTGGTGGTTACGCCCCTCTCACTGCTCAGAGGCCGTGCCGGGTGCGCCCGCTCACGGGTCTGTCCCCGTGTCCCGCAGGTGGGGTGCCCTGCAGACAACCCCCGTGTGCGGTTCCCTGGATCCCAGCGGTGGGCAGAGCAGCCAGCAGGAGGCGGCGTCCCTGCTCCCAGTAGGGAAACTGAGGCCGGAGTGGCGGGGGGTGGGGGCGCGGGGTTGGCTCGGAGCTGCCAGAGGGCGACCCTCACCCCCATCCTGGCACTCCGGTCCATGCCCCAGTGTGGGCAGCTTCCAAGATGGGGTTTGGAGATGCGGCCTCTGTGCCTTTACAGATACCCCCCTCCGTGGTCTGGGGGGCTGGCTTACCTCTGGGGGAGCCCTGGGCCGCCTCCGAGACTGGTTATTAAAGGGTGCGGCTTCCGGTCCGGGTGTGCTCTCTCTCTGTTTGTCTCTGTGTCTTTCTCTCTCTCTCTCTCTCTCTCTCTCTCTCTCTCTCTCTCTCTCTTACCCCTGGGTGCTTTTCCTCTCTCTCTCTCTTTCTCTCTCTCTCTCTCTGTCTCTGTCTCTCTGTGTATCTATCTCTGTCTCTGTGTGTCTCTGTCTGTCTGTCTCTCTGTGTCTCTGTCTCTATCTCTGTCTGTCTCTCTCTCATTCTCCCTTTGAGGGAAGCCAGCTGTCATATCAGGAGGCCCGCTGGGAGCACCCCATGTGACAAAGGGTTAAAAACCACCAGCAAATGAGGGGTTGCGGCCGGGAGGAGCCCCCCCCTCCTACAAACTCCCCCCGCCCCCGCTCCTCTGGGAGAGACAATCGGAGTACGGTGGCCACGAGGAGGATGCTCCCGCCAGCCACTGAGGGAGGGGAGGTGGGTGAGCTGGAGGGGGAGGAGGAGGTGACGGTACAGAAGCTGGGTATTAGATGGGTGGTTGGGTGGATACGTGGATGGGTGAGTGGATGGATGAACGGCTGAGTGGCTGAGTAGGTGAGTGAGTGGTTGGGTGGCTGGGTGGGTGGATGGATGAATAGATGGATGGGTAAATGATGTGTGGATGGATGAATCAGTGGGTGGGTGGGTGGATGAATAGGAAGTGGATGGGTGAATGATGTATGGATGGATGAACGGGTGGGTGGGTGGATGGATGGATGGTGGCTGAAAGGATTTGTGAAGGAGTGGGTGGGTGGGTGGGTGGGTGAGTGGCCGGCTGGATGGATAAGTGGATGTGCAGCGAGGACCACACAAAGGAGGCGTCCAGGGGCCGGGAAGGGCCGTGGCCCTGGGGAGTCCTCTGGGCGCTTCTGGAGGGGGAGGAGTGGGTGGGGGTGGGGGTTGGAGACATGTCCCTCCCCTCCCCCCGGAGCACCTCCACCTCCTCCAGGAGCACGGAGCCCGGCCCCAGGTCTGATTGGTCCCCCCCCCCTGCCCCGTCCAATTGGCTGGAGACGGGTCTGGTGACTCATGAATGGACAGGTGGTGGGTGGAAGCACGGACGGGAGGGCAGGTGATGCAAGCACCATGTTAGAGACTTAAAAGGCCAGGCTGCCAGGCTCAGGGCTTTGGGCTCCTCTGAAAATGATGGGGCACAGACGGAAGATGCTGGGCGCACCTGGTCCCGGACAAACACGGCTCCTTGCACACACATGTGCACACACACACATGCACACACACACGCATGCACACGCACATGCACACAGGCCGTTCTCTCTCTTGCGGCGCCAGTGCCCACTTGCCCTCTGCCGTTGCCGTCCCCTTCGGGTGCCCGTGGCCACCAGATGGGCCCCCAGCCACAGGGTCTGGCCGCCAGATGTCAGCCGCTAATGAGCCGGCTGCGGCCACTAATTGGCTGAGGGTCTGGGCGCCAGGGACACAGGGACCCAGGGGTGACGGGCAGCACGGCCCTCAGCCCGGGCTCGGGTGGCCCAGGCGCTGACCCGGGGCAGCGGGAGGCAGGGTGCCCAGCGGAGCCGGGCTGCCCACACCCCGGGTCAGCACCTGGCAGCCTCCCCGGCTCCCGGGTCCGTTCGTCTGTCCGTCCGCCTCCGTCACGGGCCGGGGCTCCTCCAAGGGCACGGGAGGTTGGGGAGGCGGGCGGGTGGCCGCGGAGAGGCCGGGCGGGCGTGACCGCTGGCGCGGGAAGGAGCGCCGGCCTCAGGCGGAGGGAAGCGGACGCCCTCGCGCCCTCGCAGTCCCGGTGGCGGCCTGCCCGGTGGCGGAGGGGGATGGAGTTACAGCCAGCGCGCCCATAAACGCGCTCGAGCGATTTACGAGGCCGCTTGCCGGCCGGGTGGAGGCAGGGCCTGGCTGGGCTGGCTTCTGGCGGAGCTTGGAGCTTCTGGCTGGAGCGGAGCGGCCAACGCCAGCGTCCTTGTGGGAACCGTGGCCTTCGCGAGCGGCGAGTGCCCGGGGGCCGTGGAGGGTGGGGGGTTGGGGGGCCAGGAGGCCGGAAGGGGACGCAGCCACCCGCACCCGGAGCCCTCGGGGTGCCCGGGCCAGGTGGCCAGGGACCAGGTGGTTCGTAGGGACATCCGGGCGGGGGTTCCCAGGCCCCCGAGAGCCGGGTGGGGTTTCTGCCCCGAGGGGCGCCGGAAACCAGCACGAGGTCACGTAGGCGGTGGCTCATAAACTCACTCCGGTTTCCCAGGGCCCCGGGGTGCCCCCCCCCAGGAGGCCTGCTTCTTGGGGGGCGGGGGGTGGACCTCAGGCCTCCCTGCCGCTCCCCATGGGCAGCTGGTGGGCGCTTAGAGCCTTGGTGGCGGGCAGCAGCCTTCACCACCCGGTCTGCCCTGGAGGACGGCCGGGCGAGGAGCAGGGAGGGGGGTCTCCCGGCGGAATCATCGGTCCCCAGTGGGCAGAGGAGCTGAGCGGGGGGACGTTGTCCCAGGGCTGCTCGGCCAGGAGGGCTGGGTGCCAGGGCTGGGGGGGTGCCAGGCCCAGTGCAGAGGGCAGCGTGGCTCCCAGCTCAGCAGGGAGGGGACTTCGGGGAACATGTCCTGGAATCGCTCAGGAGCGGAGCCACCGTCCCGAGGGCTGACCGGGCTGCACGGCATCGAACCCGAGAGTCTGAGCTCGTCTGGGGGCCGGGGTCACGGCGGGATGGAGAATGGCCGCGTCTCAGGTCGGTGACTGGGGACGTTCCGAGACCTCACGGGGAGGCCGGGGTAACCCGCGTGGGGGTCAGAGGCCGCCGCCCCGGACCCTGTCACGTGTTCCCGTGATGGGGTGCCCCGCGGCCTGGGCTGGCCCTCACCCGCCGGTCAGTGCATGTCCCTCCTCTCCGCCCGCCGGGGCCCGGGCCTGAGGGCAGCTCTGTGACCCCCCGCCCTCTGCTCACAAGGCCTCTTCAGGGCCAGAATCTGGGGACCCCCAACAGCACGCACTCCCGACTCCTCCCGAGTGCTGGCTGGCAGGGGAGGAGCTAGCGAGGCCGAGGAGCATGCGGCAGGTGCGTCCCAGGCTGGAGCCCGCCATCGTGTCCTGTCGACCAGCCTTGTCCCCAGCAGCCTGCCTGCCAGGGCCCTGTGACCCCTTCCATATGGGACCCGGGTCCTCAGACCCTCGCGGGGGTGGCTGGGATGTTGGGGCCATTCCGCCGGGCGGTGTCCCTGGGGAAAGCCTCCGTCACCACAAAAGGCCTCATTCCCGCTGAAACCGGTGTTGCTCAGTGGATAGAGCGTCAGCCTGCGGACTGAAGGGTCCCAGGTTCGATTCCGGTCAAGGGCATGTACCTGGGTGGCGGGCACATGAGAGGGAGGGAAGAGAAATCCCCGCGGGCTTCCTGGAGGAGTCTGCCTTCAAAACGAAGGTGCTGAGTCCCCGATAGAAGGAGGTGCGGGCATCACGCCTCCCACCTGGACCCGGGTCTGCGGCCCGGTCCCCCCTGAGCAAGGGACCTGTGCTTCTGCCACTCCGCCAACCGCCCTAGGGGGCCGGGTGCTGCCGGCCGGGCGGTCCTAAGGCTGGACCTCATCTCAGGCTGCCACTGACACCGCCTGGGGGCCGGGCTCGCCCTCCTCCCACCGGGAGGCGTCTCCCTGGGTGGGGGTGCCGGGGGCTCTGAGCCCCACCCAGGCTGGCCCTCTGACGCTGGCTGAGCACAACGGTTGCCGTGGTTACATTTTGTGACACCTGCTTACCGACCGCCATCCCTGCCCAGCCTGAGCGTGGCCACCCCTCGGGGAGCGAGCCTGCGGAAGGGGGTGCGGGGGGAGGCAGGGCTCCCGGGGACCGCCCTCCGCTAGCCCGTCGGGGACCCGCGCGGAACCCCGGGGCCCGGAAGCTTCCGGAGGAGCCTCTGGCCTCACAAAGCGGCCCGTGAGGGTTCCGCCCGCCGGGTCCGCAGGAGACGGAGGCGGGCGCCATGTTTAACCCGCACGCGCTGGACGTCCCGGCCGTGATCGTGGACAATGGGTCCGGGTTCTGCAAGGCGGGCCTGTCCGGCGAGATCGGACCCCGCCACATCGTGCGCTCCGTCGTGGGGCACCCCAAGTTCCTGGCGGCTGCAGCCGCAACGGGGGGCACCGACCAGCAGCAGCTGCCTCCACAGCAGCCGCAGCAGCCGCCCCAGCGGTTCGTGGGCGAGGCGGCCCTGCACCAGAAGGAGGCGCTGCTCCTGCGCTGCCCCATCGAGCGCGGCCTGATCGCCGCCTGGGACGACATGGAGGCGCTGTGGCGGCACCTGTTCGAGTGGGAGCTGGGGGTGCGGGTGGCGGAGCGGCCGGTGCTCATGACGGAGCCGGCGCTGAACCCGCGGGAGGCCCGGGAGAGGATGGCCGCCGTGATGTTCGAGACCTTCCAGGTGCCCGCCTTCTACCTGTCGGACCAGGCGGTGCTGGCGCTGTACGCCTCGGCCTGCGTCACGGGGCTGGTGGTGGACAGCGGCTCGGGCGTCACCTGCGCGGTGCCCATCTTCGAGGGCTACTCCCTGCCCCACGCCGTGGGCAAGCTGTACGTGGCCGGCCGCGACGTCACCGAGCACCTGGCGCGGCTGCTGCGGGCGGGCGGGCGCGTCTTCCCGTGCGCCCTGCACCAGGCGCTGGTGGAGGACATCAAGGAGAAGCTGTGCTACGTGGCCCTGGAGCCGGAGCGGGAGCTGGCGCGGCGGCCCGAGGAGGTGCTGCGCGAGTACCGGCTGCCGGACGGCAACATCATCGCCGTCGGCGACCAGCTGTACCAGGCGCCCGAGGCCCTGTTCGCGCCCGGCCCGCTGGGCGTCCAGGGCCCCGGCCTGGCCCGCATGGTCTCCGGCAGCATCGCCAAGTGCGACGCCGACATCCAGGGCACCCTCTACGGCGAGATCGTGCTGGCCGGGGGCAGCACCCTGTTCCAGGGCCTGGACGACCGGCTCCTGAAGGAGCTGGAGCAGCTGGCCGCCAAGGGGACCCCCATCAAGATCACGGCGCCCCCCGACAGGTGGTTCTCCACCTGGATCGGCGCCTCCATCGTCACCTCGCTGAGCAGCTTCAGGCAGATGTGGGTCACGGCCGCCGACTTCGGGGAGTTCGGGAGCTCGGTGGTGCAGAGACGGTGCTTCTGAGGCTCAGCCCTCGCCCCCCGCTACCCCGTGCACAGGGCGGGCCCGGGGCGTGGTGAGTGCACCCCTTGGTGCCGTCCGTGTTCAGTAAAAGACAAGACGGTGCAGTCTTTTCGGCCTTGTTACCCTCCATTCTTTCCTGGCGGCACCGGCGGGCATGACGATGTCTGAGCCTGGGGGTAAATCTCCTTTCAGGGGTCTGCCCCCCACCCTTCCTCCTCCCGGGGGAGCCCTGGGTTATGCATGGAGGCCGCCTCCATTGGCAATCTCGGGGGGGAGGGGTCTGGACCTCATGCCGACAGCTCGTAATGGCAGGGCCCTGGCGTCTGCATCTAAAACGGGGGTCAGCGGAAACGGGTGTGGCTCAGCGGATAGAGCGTCGGCCTGCGGACTGAGGGGTCCCAGGTTCGATTCCGGTCAAGGGCATGGACCTTGGTGGCGGGCACATCCCCAGTAGGGGGCGTTCAGGAGGCGGCTGATCGATGTCTCTCTCTCATCGATGCTTCTAGCTCTCTGTCCCTCTCCCTTCCTCTCTGTTAAAAAAATCAATAAAATATATTTAAAACGGGGGTCATAAATGGGCCGGCGGGGGTGGAAGGTGGTGTGGTGGGAATACACAGGGATGCTTGCGGCCCTATTCTGAGGTCAACGCACCCTCGCCGGGGCCAGTGCTCTGCCCAGCATGTGTCTCTCTGCGTTTATGGGGCTGGGCAGCTGAGTAGGAGGGACCCTGTCATCTGGGCAACTGGGATCGTCACCTGTTCAGGACTCTCACGGGGCCTGCTCCCGGGGTGTGTGAGAGTCAACTTCTCTACTCTGTTTATTGTAATCTTAAAAAAAAAAAAAAAAAATATATATATATATATATATATATATATATATATATATATACACACAAACTGGAGGCCCGGTGCATGAAATTCGTGCATGGGGGGTGGGTGTCCCTCAGCCTGACCTACACCCTTTCCAGTCTGGGGCCCCTCGGGGGCTGTCCTACCGACGGCTTAGGCCCGTTTCCCATGGTTCTCTGCTCTCTGCGGGCCCTGCCTGCTCCCAGGTCACCGTGGCGATGGCCAAGCAGGCATGCTGGGAGCTGCCTGGGGACCGTGCCTCGCTGCTCCCAGGTCTCGGAGGCCGTGCTGGGTGCTGCCGTCGAGGCCTGACACTCTACGCACTGAGTCAAATGGGCCAGGGCCCCATCCTCCCTCCCTCCTTACCGCCCCGTGGGTCACTCCAACAGTTTTAAGAATTCTGTATTTCTTATTTGTGGTTTTTTTTTGTATCATTTCTTAGTGACTGTCCTCGTTAATGTGACGAGGGACCAACATCTCACGGCTCGGAGTGAAGCGTAGGAGCCCGAATTCTACGTAACTCAGCTTTTTATTTATGTATTTTATTTATTTTCCACAGAGAGGAAGGGAGAGGGACAGAGAGCCAGAAACATCGATGAGAGAGAGACATCGATCAGCCGCCTCCTGCACGCCCGCCCCCTACTGGGGATGTGCCCGCAGCCAATGTCCATGCCCTTGACCAGAACTGGACTGAGGACCCTGCAGTCCACAGGCCGACGACGCTCTATCCACTGAGCCACACTGGTTTCGGCGCTTCCCAATGCTCAAAACAAAACTGTCTTCCTATTTCTTCTGTGCACGTGAAGCACAGCCTCAGATGGCACCCCTCTTTCCCCACCCCAAGTTCCCCGCTCTTCCCGCAGTCCCACGCCCTGCCTGTTCGCTGCGTCCTCTCTGCAGAGACAGTTGCCTCGGCCGCACATAGCACAGGTGGCGGGCGATAGCTCTCCGTGTTTCCTGTCTCCGTTCCCTCTCGCCGAGGGTGTCGCGCTGGCGGAGAGACCGGTGGCTGGCCGTGTTCTTGCCGCCCTCGGGGACCGCTGTGCCAGGCCTCCTCCGCGGTCTCTGGCGGCAGGTCCGCAGCCCCTGCCGTTCCACAGGTGACCCCTGCAGGTGACCCTGTCCTCCTCTCAGGCTGCATTCGCGAGTGTCTCATTGTCTGTTGGACCCAGAAGTCCCATTATGTGCCTTGGTAAGGATGTTCTCGGCTTGTCCTCTTGGGGGTTCCTTTACCCCACTGCCCGCCCCACTCCCCATCCCCACCCCATTCCATCCCCATCTCAGTCTCCATCCCATTCCAATCCACCCCACTCTCCACCTCACTCCTATCCCATTCCATCTCCATCCCACTTCCCATCCCATCTCATCCACCTCTTACTGTCCCCCACCTCACCCCCCTCTCCTTACCCTCTCCCTCCCCCCCTGAGGCGTGGCCTGAGGCCTGGGCAGCAGGGAAATCTGTGCCCCAGGAGCCCCTCTGTTGTGGGGGCACAGGCTCAGGGCGTGCGGACTCCACGGGGTGGGGAGAACACAGAACACGCGTGACTGGAGCTGCTGGTGGGGCCGCGCCAGCCTCGAGGGGGTCCTGGGCCGCACACGAAGCCAGGAACCTCCCAGAGGCCCCGTCCTGGCCCTGCCCCTCCGTTCTGACTCTGAGGGGCTCCAGGTCCTCTGAAGGCCCAGGAGGGGGGCGGTCCCCAGACCACCAGGCCCCGGGGCGGACCGGGCCTGGCCCTCCAGCTGCTGCCAGCCGTGGACAAGGTGGTGGTGTCCCCGGTTGGACGCCGGCACCCGCTCAGGGTGGCCCCAGCCCTGGAGGCCCACGCGTGAGGCCCTGCGCCCACATGTGAGCATGGGAGGGGTGCACCTTAGAGGGGCTGTGCTGGGTGGACGTGCTTCCTGGAGCCTGAGGTTTTGGGGACCCAGGGGAGCTGCCTGGAGCCTGTGTGGCAGGAGGGGAGGCCTGTGGCAGCCCCGGGACCTGGGGGGAGGGGAAGAACCAGGGGTTCAGGCAGGAGCTGGGGAGCAGAGACCCGCTGGCCGGCTCAGCAGCACAGCCCCCTCCCAGCTCCGTCTCCCGTGGTCGGGCCAGGTGGGGCCAGAGGCCGAGCCCTGGGAACGAGGTCGGTGGCAGTTTCCCGGCTCTCGGTGGTCTGTCTGGGCACCGGGAGTCAGGGCACCTGTCCCTGGAGGAGCAGGTGTGCCTGAGGCTGCAAAGAGGGGAGCCAGGAGCCCTGAGGGAGCTGCAGCTGGGTGCCTGGGCTGGGCGGGGTCAGTGCACCCAGAGCCCCCTCCTGCCGGCCCCAGGTGGCTCTGGGGCCAGGGTGCCTGGGGTCGGGGTGGGGTGCAGTGAAGGTGTTAGTGCTGCAGCAGGGACCCCACTTCGGGAAGGCCTCCGCTCACACCCCCGGGCCGGCCCTGGCGGGGAGCCCTCTCGCCCTGGGAGGTGACCCCCACCGGTGGCGGCAGCTCAGGGATCGGCCGCTCCGGCTCTGACACAAGAACCTCCGCGCCCGTTCCAGGCTCCCAGCTCCCCCCAAACGGGCCGCTGCCGCCTCCCTCGGGGCCACCGGTCCCCGCCCCTCCCGGGCCGAGCTGTCACCGGCCGAGCAGCCGGGCTGCCCGTGAGGCCCAGCGCCCGTGCCGTGCTGGCCGGGCCCGCGACCCTGTGACTGCGCGGCGGGAACAATGCGCGCATTGTGGGGCGCCGGCCGGGGCGGAAACCCAAGCCGGGCCCTGTGATTGCCTCCCCCGGCCGGCTCCAGCACGAAGACATAATAACGCCCCCCCCCCCCCCGCACCCACCCCCCATTCTCCGCGTCTCCCGTCCCGGCCGCCCCGCCCGTGGCGGCAGGAGGAGCGGGCGCTGGGCTGGGAGCGGCCGGGCCCCGGGCCCCTTCACCCCCGGGCAGCTGGGAGGCCGGGGCCAGGGTGGCCGTGTGGCCGGGGCCCTGAGCCGCCCCCTCCCTCACTCCCTCCCTCCCTCCCTCCCCGGGTCCCTCGCCGGGCGGGATGACGCGGCCGATGCAATCGAGGGTGGAGGCCTCCCGGGGCACCCGCTGCGCCGGCCAAGTCCGGTCAGAGGTGGCCGCTCGGGCCCCGGGGCCGAGGGCTCCGTCCGCCGCTGCTGTCAGCCGGGCCGCGGGGTCCGGGTCCCCCTGGAGCTCCCCCCCCCAGTTCCCTGCAACCCCCGGAAGCCGGGCAGGGGCGGTGGGAGCGGGCCCGCCGGCCACGGGCCACGCTGCGTTAGGCCTGGCCGGGAGGCGTCAGGGGTAAGCGGACACCTCGCAGTTATGCAACCGCCGGGCCGGGCGCCGCAGCCAAAACAAGCGCCTGGGCCCCGGGTGTGAAATCGTGGGGCCAGCGAGGGGGGCGGGGGGCAGGCGATGACAGTGACCGTCGCCGTGGGAAGGCCCTGCGCTCCCGGCCAGCCTGCCACGCCCCCCCCCTGCAGAGAGGGACGCTTCCCGAATGTCCCTCCCCCAGCCAGGCGGGCCGGGTCCCACCAGGGCCTGCGGGGGAGGTGGGGGGGGGCCGGGGGAGACTCTGGCTGCTCTTTGGGCGCCCGAGAGCCTCAGCCTGGCGTTTGCGAAACTCCCAGAACCCCCAGCGGCCCCGCATTTCCCACCGGCTCCCCGGCCCAGCCTGGGGTCCCCAGCAGTTCACAGCGCCAGGGGCCCCCTGGATCCCAGGGGAGACAGGAGCCTGCCCCCCATCCCCTTCACCGGGTGCCCTGGCGTCGGGGAAGGGCCCCCACGACCCGAATGGAGGGCTGGAAGCGAGCCGGTGAGGACCGTGTGTGTGTGTGCTTGCACGTATGTGTGTGCATATGTGTATCTATATATGTGTGCACATGTATGTTTTGTGTGTTTATGCATGTGTGTGTGTGGCCCCCATTCCTGGCCATCGCCTCTCTGGAGCCCGTGAGGTGCAGCAGGGGCTCCGGGTGTCGGGCAGGCACTCCAGGGGTGCAGGCTGGAGGTCAGAGGGCGGGTCCCGGGGGGAGTGTGGGCAGTGGGGCCGGAAGCAGCTTGTGGAGCTGTCCGAGGAGGTCTGGCTCCTGGCAAGCGGGCGGCCAGGAGAGGTGACTGTGGACCTGGGACAGGGCCGGCAGGACCCGGGGCGGCCAGTGGTCCTGTGTCCAGGGCATGACCCCACCTGAGCACCCCGGCCCCAGGTCCGGCCTCCGTGACAAGGTTCCTGCCCACAAGCCTTGGCCCAGGGACACGCCCACTCCCCCCGGCAATGCTCTGTTCAGGGCTTACACACATGCAGATACACATACATGCCAAACTGCACTCACACTTAAATGTATGCACCCATGTATAGAAATGCATGCGCCCACACATGTGCACAAATGCATGCATTCCACAATGCACACATGTGCATGCGCATACACACCTGCACACACATACACGCAAATGTGCACGCACACAGCCACACACATATGCACACAAATGCAGGCACCCACAATGCACACGTGTATACACACATGCATATATGCATGCATGTGCATGCATGTGCACAGCTACACAGTCATATGCAAACAAATGCAGGCACCCACAATCCACACACGTGTGTATGAACACATATATGCATAGACACACATGTGCATGCACATAGGTACCCCCCACATGCACACACCCTGAGCGAGGCCCCTCAGCAACAACCAGGTCCACGTGGGCCTGACTCCCAGGCGAAGGCAGGGCCATCCAGGGAGGGTGCCACTGACCATAACTACCACGCGGGCCGATGACCGTGACCATGTGGAGCCGGGGCCGGACACGCCTGTAGACCAGGCTTCCGGACACGCCGGGCGGAGCAGGGCCGTGAACCCGGCCTCGTGTGGCTGCACCCGGGCACCGCGAGCACAGGGACCCGTGACTCTCCCCTTGGGCTGAGCACCCTGCCGGTCCCCTGGGGTCAGCAGGCCGGGGACCCGGACGGCAGGCACCTCCGGAGCGGGGCACGTGGGGCAATGGGGGGACGCTGGCATCCAGACCGCACGGCGGGTCCCCCCGGATTCTGCCCCGGGCGAGGTGGTGACCCGGGAGGAGCGGGCAGGAGGGGCGAGCGGGCAGGGGGCGGGTGCCGAGGGCCCAGGCATCCTGCAGGCAAACGCCAGGGGCGGCTCTCCCGACAGCCACCGCTTTGGGGCAAGGGGCGGCCGGCTGCAGGGAGAACGGGAACCCCCCCACTCCCGCCCCCGCCAGGAGCACCCCCGGCCACGCACAGACCTGGGCAGCCCCGGGACGCCTGGCTTGTTGTCTGAAACCAGTTTCTGGGACGGAGAAGTGGCAACCTGTGTCCTCTTCCCAGAACAAGACGCAGCTGGGGCTGGACCTCAGGGTGACTGTCGCTCCTGCCCCCGAACCCGAGCGCCTCTGTCCCCGCCAGCCCAGGAGGGTCTCCCCAGCGGGGCCTGCAGGGCTCACTGCCCGGGCCATGGGGTGAGAGCAGGGTCTCCACGGCACGGGTGTGGGCGCCGAGTCCCACGAAGAGAGGCAGTGCCGGCGTCCAGCTGAGGCTCCGTCCACGGACACGTGTGTTCCCGCGGGGCGGCTTGTGTGTGCTCCTCGGCGGGCCGGCCTCTGCTCCTCGCTCGCTGGGGCGGTGCCTGGCGTGGTGACCGCTTCGAACTCGCCGCTCAGGGACCTGCTGGCGAGTGGGGAGCTGGTCTTCCGTCTAGAATCTCACAGGTGCCTGTTTTCTGCTGTTGCCCTGGTCTGTCTATTTGCTGGGCCGGGTTCCACAGAGACGCCCGGCAGATGGACGCCGGCTTCTCCTACCTCCGTTTTTCTTTTCTTTTATTATTTTATTTATTATAATTTTATTTTATTTTTAAATTTAATTTAATTTCATTTATTTTATTATTTTTAAATTTAATTTAATTTTTTATTTTATTTTATTTTATTTTCATTTTATTCTGACAACTAGCGAGGGGTCGAGCCTTCCTTGTGACTCTCCGAAGCCTTATTTCCTGTTTGCACGGAGGTGGCAGGACGGCAGGGCCCCGGCTGTCGGGGTTGGGGTGGCCTCACCTGCACTGGCCACTGAGAGGCGCCCGGTCCCCCGCAGAGAAGCGAGGGCCAGTGATCCGCAGACAGTTCACCGGCCGAGCTCTGGAGAGCCCCGGAGGTGAGCTGGGCAGCCCTCCGTGTCACCGCCGGGAAACGTGAGCAGTGGCATCAGACGGAGTCTCTGCCGGCACCGGGGACGGGGTTGTGTAAGAGTTACCATCGTGACAAGTGGGGCAAAGAGTGTCCGGGAACTCCGTGTGCTCTTTGGCAAGAGGGAAACAGAAAATAGTTAAAAAAAAAAGTCTAGTCACTAAAAGAAGCAGGAATATAGGAGCATACGCACCATAACCAAGAGAAAAACTAACAGTTAGAAGTAGACCCATCAATGGCACTGTGGACAGAAGTACAAGAAGTGAGTGGTAAGGGGTAGCTGAGTTAAATACCAGTGATGTCATCAAAAAGGCAGAGGAAGACATCAATGGGGTAAGGAGGACAATGGGAGATACAAAAACGAACCAACATTAATTTCGAGAGATGAAAAAATACAGAAGCTGAAATGGAAAAAATACAACAAATGGGATTACCAGCAGGTTAGATACTGCAGATCATTGTTTGAAAAAAGAAAGGAGGTCTTTTAAGGGAACAATAGAGTTAACTGAAATTATATACCGTATTTTCTGGCGTGTAAGATGACTGGGCGTATAAGATGACCCCCAACTTTTCCAGTTATATGTTACCGAAATGCCTGCACACAATCTCACCTCATTTCATACCCAGCACAAACACTGTACTGTGCCTCCACTTACCCTCTGTTCTTTGCACTCTTCTCCTAGATTTTACTTTCTCATTAGTTTTTTAAAAAATATATTTTATTGATTTTTTTTTCACAGAGAGGAAGGGAGAGGGATAGAGAGCTAGAAACATCCATGAGAGAGAGACATCCATCAGCCGCCTCCTGCATGCCCCCCATTGGGGATGTGCCCGCAACCCAGGTATATGCCCCCAACCAGAATCAAACCTGGAACCCTTCAGTCCGCAGGCCAACGCTCCATCCACTGAGCCAAACTGGTTTTGGCGACGATACGTTTTTAAAATAAAAACGAAATGCATTCTAAGACAGCAAAGACATTTTAAAATAAACAAGCAGAACTGCAAAAAGGACAGGGAGGGTAACTCGATACACCACAAAAGGGTGCACAAGCCGTCGCTGCTCGCTGACAAATAAACAGGGAACCCCCTTTGGGGTGCGAAAGAGAAGCACGCTTCATCCAGGGCACAACAGCCCATCTGAGACCCAGAGCCCAGGGGAGCGGGCTTGTGGGAACAGAAGGCCCCACCCCTGGTCCCTGATTGGCCAGTCAGTCCTCATGCAAATGAGGACTCCAAATCCTCACAATTCCATTGGCCCCAAAGGCATCCCGGTGAGTCAGAATGCAGCCCTTTGGGTTGGTTGGGGCCGTGCAGCCTGATTGGTTGACACGGAATTCCCTGCATGGCCCTGGAAGGGCTGGCTCTGAGGGCAGGGGGTGCAGCAGGCAGTTGGGGGCCCAGTGTACCCTGGGTAGGGGCGTTCTGTTTGGTTCTGTCCTCATTGGAGCCCCGGTAGCACCGAACCGGTCTTACTGGCGCCCTCTTCCTCGGGCCGCTCCGGTTTTAATGGGCAGGTGGAGACGCAGCGCCTGAAGCAGCCTGAACAATTGCCAGGAAGGAAGGAGGCAGCTGGAGAGGGACCTGGGCTGAGGCGTGGGAGAGTGGAGTCACCGGCGGGGTGAGGGCGGGGTGAGGCTGGACCCAGGTGCCCGAGGAGCAGCCTCCACACAGACCCCGCTGGGTCGATCAGTTCAGGAGGGTGGCCGAGGCAGCTCAGCACGGTGCGAGGCTTCTCAGAAAGTGGTGCTGCAAGAACTGCGCACTCAAATGCAAAAAGAAAAAAAAAGAAAGAAAAAGAAAAGAAAGAACGTTGGCCCTTATCTCACACGGTACAAAGGACAACTCCAGATGGATCTTCAATCCGAATATAAGAATGAAAACTGTATCCCTATTCAGAGTGGCTCAGTGGACAGAGCGTCGGCCTGCAGGCTGAAAGGTCCCAGGTTCGATTCTGGTCAAGGGCATGTACCTTGGTGGCGGGCACATCCCCAGTGGGGCGCATGCAGGAGGTGGCTGATCGATGTCTCTCTCTCATCGATGTTTCTGACTCTCTATCCCTCTCCCTTCCTCCCTATAAAAAAAAAAAAAAATCAATAAAATACATGTTTTTTAAAAAGAATGAAAACGGCAAAAGTAAGATGCTACAGTAGAAAATCTTGGGGCCATTGGCCCAGGGGAGGATTTTTAAAGGGGACGGGCACCAAGCCCAGCGTATAAATGGGGGAAGGCATTGCCCACATTGAAGGCGTGCTCCTCCAAAGACACGCAGGGAAGCTGCGAGGTGAGACCTCTCCCGCCACCGACCGGGCCACGCCGGGTGATGCCGCCTCCCCGATCCAGGCCTGGCGCAGAGGCTGCCCTGGAGCCACAGACGGGGGCCGGGCCTGGGTGCGGCGGCTCGGGGTTGCCCTGTTGGCTCCTGTAGCCGATCCCCATCTCGCAGGCCACGGAGCCGCTCACCAGCTGCACTCCTTGGAGGGAGGGTCCCGGTGGGCGATCCCCCTCCCCCCTTACCCCCCGGGCCGGTGCTCACCCAGGGGGCAAGCTCCCCCAAGTCATTGAGACAAAGGGGACTCGTAAACCTGGGTCCCCGCACCCGCCTGGATGTCTGCCAGCACCTGCCGGGGACCCCCCACCGGGCCGGGCCCTGTCCCGGGGTCGCCCTGGCTGGCCGGGCTGGGGCGGTGGGAGAAACCCCCCTGGGAGCGGCCGGCGGGCTCCCTGGCAGAGCGGGCAGAGCGGGCAGGGCGGGCAGGGCGGGCAGGGCGGGCAGGGCGGGCAGGGGGAGGGAAGAGGCCCTCCGTCAGGGCGGCGGCCGGTTTACGGTCCCCCCGCCGCCAGGCCGTTTTCACAACATAAAACGCGCAGGACGCGTAATTGCTGCAAGGCGTCCCCGGCCCCCGCGCGCCGGGGCGCGCAGCTGAGGGCTTTTTAAAAATATATGTATTTAAAGCAAATATTATTGCAAATGACTGCTCTGTAATTTGGATTAATTGCTTTGGTTTCTTCTGGAAATAAAATCTTTAAGGCGAACCCATAAAATCCCTGGACCGGTTCCTGCAGCGGCTTGTCTAGCACCGAGCCGGCCGGGGCTGCCCTGCGGGGACCTCCGGGGCCTGGGTCCCCCCAGGGGCCAAGAGCTGGGGGGCAGCTGGGCCGTTCCCAGCACGGTCCCCCCACGCAGGCCGGCCTGGCCCCCACCGCCGGGCCTGGCACCACCTGGCTGGGGTGATGCTGTGGGCACCTCGGCGTGGTCTCAGGCCCTCCACCAGGAAGGGCCCAGAAGGACCCTGGCCGGGTTCGTGGCATGCCCTCGAGGGGCTGGCCCAGGTCAGGGGTCCTCAGACCCTGCTGGCTCGGTGCCAGGGACCCACCTCCGGGAGAACACGCGAGTGGGGGGCCGGGAAGAGCTGGATGTAGCCGTGGCCGAGGTCAGAGGCGGCGTGTGGCTGGGGGTACGGTGAGGGGGAGGGCGTGCAGGAAAGGCGGACAAACCCCCCACTCTGGCGCTGCCCCTGAGGCTGCCCGCCTGCCATGGTGTCTGGGACTGGGCACCAGACAGGGCCGCCTCAGGAAGGGGAGGGCGTGTGTCCCTCTGGGTGAGAGTCGAGCACCTTCCTCTCGTGAGAATCCGCTTCCCTGGGCTTCAGGCTGCGGCTGGGGGTCCGGGGCCACAGTGTGAGAGGCAAACCCACGGCTGGAGCAGCCGGGAGGGCTTCCCGGAGGCGGCGGCCTTGCAGCTCCGGCACGTCCCCTCCTGCAGGCCCGGGGTCCGTACCCTTGGCCAGGCGGGCGCAGGAGAAGGTAGATGAAGCAGCTGGTGGGACGGAAGTGACCGGTGTCCATCGTGGCTGCGCAGGTGGGGCCCACGTGGTCCGTCCCCTACGGCAGCAGCAGCTCCCAGCAGCAGCGGGAGACTCTGACCCTGCTTAGCACCCACAGGCCTGAGCACCCGGTGCTGGGACACCAGACAGAGGCAGAGGCCGTGCGATCCCAGCCCAGGCGGTCCCTGGAGGAGTCTGGTCCAGAGACAGGGGAATGCAGTGGGCGGGGGTGAGGGGGGGCGGGGGTCAGTGTTAAAGGGGCTGGGGGTTCTGGCTGGGAAGATGGAAAGTTCCAGAGATGGTGGTGGAACCAGCTGCACAGCAGCGTGGATGTATTTAATGCCACGGGACCGTGTACTTAGCCACGGGAGGGTGGTAATTCCTAAAAAGTGGTTTTTTGTTTCTTTTAAATATACTTTTTTATTGATTTCTGAGAGAGGAAGAGAGAGAGAGAAACATCGAGGATGATGGGAATCATTCATTGCTCACCGCTGCCTCCACACGCCTAAAGGGGCTCGGTTTTCAGGTTCCCAGGAGCGGAGACTGAGACCCTCACAGATGGGGCCGGATCAGGGGTAAAGGGGGGCCTGGTGACCCCCACCCTCCCACCCCAGGCCTCAGGGCTGGAGCAGGGCCGGATGCACCTCCCCTGCCTGAACGAATTAGGAAACCGAGTCAGGCTCCGGGTGTGTCCCCCGGTCGCCCACCCCCGGTGGAAAGGAAGCTTGAACTTGTCCATCCAGCTGCTCCCGGGACGTAAAGTTTTATTGGAACCCTCATGTGCGTGGCGAGGAGGGCGGTGCCCGCAGGGGGGTCAGCAGAGGCTGCTGGGAGGCCGGTTTAAAAGGGTCTCGCCGGCGTCTGCAGATATTGAGGTATCTGGGCGGGGGGCGGGGGGTGGAGAGGGAGGGGGCTGCCGCCTCTCCGGAGGGCCTAGCACGCACGTCCTCACCTCTGCCTGCTTCTAGAAGCTTCACGTGCCGGGGCCCACGTCCCCTTTCACAGCAGAAGCCCCGGTGGCGGTGGCTCTCGCCGCCTCTGTCCGCACTGCACGGGCTGCGGGTCGGTCGGCTGCGCACCCCCTCGGTCCCCTCTGCAGCTGGAACCCCACTCCCATGCACGCCCTCCCTCCTCTCCGTCCGCCCTCTGCGCAGCCACGCTGCCATCTTCCTCAGGCCGCCCCACGGCTGTTCCCGCCCCACGGCTGAGCCCGCCACCCAAGCCCGTGGCTCCCTCTCCCTTCTTCCTGCCTCTGCTCAACGTCACCACCTCAGGGAAGTCCCACGGGGCTGCCCTCTGGGAAACTGGGCCCTCCTGCCCCTGGCTTTTGCCCCTGGCTCCTCCCCCCAACAGCTCCTGCCCCCCAGCTCCTCCCCCATCTCCCCTCCTGTTCCTCCCCAGCCCAAACCACGTTCCAATGTCCGGGCCGGTTCTTCTGTGTCTCACTCAGCTGCTTCCCCCGGGGAGCGAGCTCCGTGGAAGGAGGAGGCCCCGGGCGCTTTTGTCCACGGGGGTCCCGGCTGCGTCCTGGGGCCGGGGTCATGCCGGCACGTGGTAGGTGTGCAGGAACGTGTGCTGCTTGGAGGAAGGCCGGACGCCCCGCCTTGTCAGCCCTGCTTTCCCGCTGGCTCCCCGGCCCCGGTCTGCCGGCCTTCCCCGGGCTGGAGCCGGACTCTGGTCTGCCTCTGCCTCGCGTCTTCCTGAAACCCGCCCGGCCGGACGCTGCTGCCTTCCTCTCCTCGGCTGCGGCCGCCGCTCTGTCCCGGCCTGGCCTGTTCTGGACGTGTCGTGTGATTCGCTTCCAGCTGTGGCCTTGACCGTCATCTTCCTCACTCGGCCTGTCTGCAGGGCTCACCCGCTCACGGCGTGTCAGGCGGGGGTTCCGTCCTCTGTGCGTCCAGGTGACAGTCCCGGCGGGGGTGCCATGCTGGGCGGACTGTGACAGTGATGTTACCGTTCCTCGAGCTTCCCAACTGCTGCCAGAGTCCTCAGCGAGGCTGCGCGAAGCCTCCGATCCGGTGAGGAGACAGGTGATCGCTGTCCACGCAAAACCCAGGTCCCGGGCAGGGATGGGATCAGGGAAGGGGCCCCGCAGACCACAGGGCCACCCAGGGCTCAGCCACCCCCTCGGGCGAGCGCGTGCGCCTCACACACTGCTCCAGGGGGATGCTCGCTCCTAAACGTGAGAAACGCCTTAAAGAGACTTTTCTTTAAATAAAGTGGGAGACCCTTTATGTTTTAAAGATGTGTTTCTGCGGCTTTCCGAGGGGAAGGGAGAGGGAGACAGGCACATCCCCGGTGAGAGAGAACCAAACGCATCCGCTGCCTCCTGCACGCCCCCCATGGGGGATGGACCCTCCCCCCGGGCCTGTGCCCCGACTGGGATCGAACCCTGCCTGCCCTCCCGGTTCCCAGGCCGATGCTCAGCCCGAGCCAGCGTGCAGGAGCGGCTGCTCCAGTGACGGGCTATCGAGGCCTCACTCCCGCTTCACGGCGTCTGCGCTCAGTCCGCCCGCTGAGCCCGTCGAGGCTGTGCCGCTACCAGCGTCTGGTTCCGCAGCTCTGGTTCTCCCAGACGGAGCCCTGTCCCCGCTCCGCCGTGGCTCCCACCGGCCCCGGCCTGGCCCCCGCCAATCCGCCGATCCACGGTCTCTCCGGACTTCCCGGGGGACCTTCCCGTGAACAGCGTCCGCTGGCGGCTTCTCGCGCTGAGCATCCCAGGTTCACTCCGCCGCGGCTGTGTCCCCCCCCCCCCGCCCACCCTGTCTGCCCAGGTACGGCCCGCCCTCCACGTGGCCCGACAGCCCCCATCCCGGCCCATCGAGGCGGCGTTCAGGCTCCCCTTTCGCCTCCTCGTGGTCTCTGTGGCAGACGAGCTGCGGGCTCTGGGTCGCAGGGGACCTCCCGCGCCTGCTGGGGCCGCACAAACGCTCCGGGCACCGTGGCCGTCTCCTGGCCGCCCCTAGCCCCGGGCAGGCGCACCGGCTGTCGCAGCGGCCGGGGGCTTGGACCCCCCACCTCCCACCTTTCCACCCCTGTGAGTTCTGCCGGCTGAGCCGAGCCGGGGACAGGCCCCCCTGCTGTCCTGGGCTGAGCCGAGGAGGTAGCCCGGGTGCCAGTGTGGCTTTTATTTTGCAACACACACACACCACACCTGTATATGCACACACATGTACACATGCACACACACATGCATACACATCGCACACACCCCACATACACGCCCACACCCACACAGTACATGCCCACACATCACACACCACGCACACACACGTGCACTCACAAACACACACCACACACACGTGCATGCACACACACCACACACACCTACATGCACACATACCACACATGCATGCACACACACCCCACTCACGCAATGTACTCACACACACCACATATACGTGCATGCACACAAACACCACACACATACCACACACACCACACATGCATGCACATACCACCCACACGTACGTGCACATGCACATACCACACGTGCATGCACACACACACACACCATAGACACGCACACATGCACACACCACACACACCACACACACACACACCAGGAGGGCCTCGGAGGCAGATCGAGGGGAAGGCCAGCTCGAGGCATGACATCAGCGGAGCACATCCATCTCGCCGCGATTTATTTATGTTGGGGATCGGCACGCGGCGCTCCGATGGCTTTGTTTAAGCGATGGCTTTCCTCTCTGGTGGCGGCGGCGCGGTAAAC
>PVJN01030533.1:0-25554 GCA_004026805.1 Lasiurus borealis | reverse complement strand
TTTTAGATCCATTGTCTAGTGCATAAAATATAAAAGTTAAAAAGATTTATTATTATTTAATAATAATAATAATTATTATTAAAATAGAAGGTCCTTTCTCTCATGCTCTCATCTGTGCTCTTGCACGTAAGACCAATATCCTTGGAGTTCCAAATATGCTGGTGTTTTTTGTCATGCAGATCAGCAGTCAGATGGCAAATGCTAAGATGCTCTGGACTTAAAGGAACTGCTGCCTGTCACAATGTGACCCAGGGCCTTGGGGACATGGCAGTAGCACCTCTTTCTTTCTCCCAGTCTTCTCCGTGAGGGGCGGGCCTGCCCCTGGACTCGGCTCCCATGTTACTGGATGGAGTTGCTCGTTTCGGGAGCTAATGCTGAGGTGATGAATGGCTTCTGTACACTGGGAAGGAGGAGGGGAGGCAGGTGAGTGGGAGCAAGGTGGCATTCCAAAGAGCCCCGGGAGGAAACCCAGAGAGTGGCTGGGTTGGTGGTCAAGAACCCCTAGAACTCCCCTCTCAGGAGGTCTCTGCTCCAGGCGGTTCTCGTTCTCTGTGTGCAGAGCAGGGGGCAGGCCTGGCTGGCACTAGGGGGCAATGCCTTCAGTCACAGTCTGCTCCTCACTCTCAGTCCCGTGGTCTGTGTGGTCTGGGCTGCCACCAGCACAGCCACCGCCACTGCTTCTGTGTTGCTTGGGCAGCAGGCTCTTCCACTGGGCTTTGTTGTGTGCAAGATGGCTTAGCATGTTCTCCGACAGGGCACTGTTTCCGGTGAAACGGGCCCATTCCTGGAAGAGTGGCTCCACGATGTAGGTCATGAAACCTGAAAGAGGCAAGGCCAGACGCATCACCGCAAGGGCAGTAACACCTCCTCCTTCCTGCCTCACAGACATGACCAGGCCCGCTATGTGTCTGGCCCAGGGAGATGGAGGCACAGTAAATGTGGTTCCCACCCTCAGCCAAGGAGCATGAAGTATGTCTTCTTCGGCGTGGCATTTAACCTCTCTGTGCCTCAGTTTCCTCATTTGTAAAAAGGAGTTAAGAAGGGTGCCAAATCCACAGGGTTGTTATGACAATGAAATTGGCTTAACACATGTAAAATGCTTAGAAAGCTCACAGCATATGGTAAACACTCAGTAAATATTGGTTCTTATTCCTCACAGAGGGAGAAAGACATAAACAAGTGGAAGGAAGTTTGTGCTAGAGCTAAGGAGGATGGGTGGGGAGGCAGGAAAGGGAAAATGAAATCAGCAAGGGCACATCACTGATTTAGACCATCTGAAGAATTCGTACATTTAGCCTGTAGAACCTTTTGTAAGGATTATCCTTTCATAGTTTTGTCTTACTTTCAATTGTGTTACACAACTAACAGCCGGTAAATAAAAGTTCATCTTCAATACAGATATTTACGTACATAAAAGTCTTGGTTTAATTAGAGAAGACTGTTTGATCTTAGACTTCTTTTTCTGCATGCCTGTTCTCTTAATTATTTTAGACTTGTTGCTTTCTAATCATATTTCACTCTTAATGTGTGTTCCATATTAAACACTACTTATGAAAGTAAAGATAACTTTCCGTTTAGGCAGGAATTACTAGAATGATCACAAACATATACATATTTAGGTTTTATTGTTATTTCCTAATGTGGGGAGAAAAGGCAAGTGTTTTTCAGCAAGATAAATCTTCCACCAACTCACCCTGTATGTGTACAAGCATGTGAATTATGAAGCTTGATTTGATTATCTTTTCATTGGACAATCGATCCTTGGCCTTTGAGGATGCTATAGAGATGGGAAGAGGATGTAGCAATGCAGAACGTTACTGTACATTTCTGCATTACCTCATCTTAGGTGAAATATAATTTAAATATTATAAGATCATCTTAGATAACCCAAACCGAGGAGGAATGTTCAGTCAGCAACTTTATGCCTGTATTTGGCTAAGGTTATGTAGGGAGTGAGCAAGTACGAATTTCATTTTTGAATTTTCTTACTTCCTATTCTTGGATTTTCTTCACCTCCTTCACAATCTTCATATCTAGTTTCTAATATCTTTCATTTTTAACAAAGATTAGATATCTAAAAAGATAATTTGCAAAAGTATAATGTTTTAGATGTAAATATTTATCAAGCTTATCTTAAATATAAAAATATTATCAATCCAACATTTTAGAATCCAATTCTTAAAAATCAACTCATTGTATTCCTGAAGGTACTCCGGAATTACACCTCTGTGTTTCCACTTGTCCTGTATAACAACCTCTTACAATAGATAGGAAAGCCATTTTAAAGTCTGGACAACAGGCTTTAAAACGATGCAGTTTTTCAAATGAGGGCAGGCTTTCATTTCAAACTCAGGACCAGACTTGGGAACCTCCCTCTGCTACGCAAATGGTGGAGGGACTTGGCCAGGATATTGTCCTTTTGAAGGGGAGGGACTGGGGGGAAGGAGAGATGGTGGCCTCCAAGTAAACAAGGATTGAGGGAGAGCCTCTTCTCATCTTTCTACAGATTTCACCAATCAGAGATTCTTCCAATACCATATCTTCTTTTCAAAATGTAGGGTTTGATGGGAAAAGGAGAGCAGGGGTGGGTGGGGTGGGGAGATAGGAAGTCCCTGTTCCACTTGGGTGAATATGAATTACTTAAACCGAAAATCAGATCTAAACCTGGGATGGCACTCAGGAAATTCCCATGTGGATTGGGACTGGGAAAAGAGAACGGACATTTTCAGTCCCAGGGGAACCAGGACAGAGGAAATTGCTGCATTACTTAGGACCCACTGGGAAAACCTTTGTCTGGGATGCTGAGGCCCGCTGCCCTCATTGGACTCTGTTTATTTGTCTGGATTTTTCCAGTTCAGTCTGATCTAGCTCTACACACCACCCTTCCCAACCCTGAACCTACACAGCTGGGAGATGTGGAACAGAGACAGAGAAAAATATATGTACTAAGGATTGCTTTATAATCACCTTCTTTTCCTCTTTATTATCGGTGTGCTGGTGAAGCATCCAGGGGATTTTTCTAGTCACATAGTCCCCATCCCATTTTAAAAACAGGTATCTATGGTAACCACATTTTCCTGAGCTGAAAATCAGGACATATGATCTGACAAAATAAATGTGTTCTCATGACAACAGGCTAGAATCTCTGAAATCAGCTTCGTGGTGAAAATCCAGGTTGTGTGCTTCACAATGCGAATGTTTTCCTTTGGTGGTTCCAAGTGTCTTTAACAGGTGCCTGGCAAGTTTTTTCTACCCAGAGCTTAACGAAGTGGGTCAGTGGATTAGGGGTTTGGTCAGGGTGCATCCCTTTTGAATCACATTTAGGGAACCTCGACAGGTGGGAGCTGGATCCGGGGAGATCAAAGCTGTATTTCTGTTAACTTGCTCCTCCTCCCCTCAGTGGCTTCACCTGCCTTGGGTTCTTCCTGGGTTTAATTTTTTTATAACACCCCCTTTCCCTTTTTCGGGTAGGAATCACTTTAATTGTAAAAACAACAGGACAATATTAAGGAAAAAAAGGACAACCAATAATCTCATAATTCCAACATATCTATTTTAATGTTTGTAGATTCCATTCCATTCTTTGTAACTAGATTAATGTTGTCCCTATTTCCCTAGGATTACATCATCATATTTTGTGGGACTGAGAATTTGATTTGACCTTCAGTGACTGTAAGCGTATCATTTAAGAAATATTTTTGTTGTTGACAGTATTACAGATGTCCCCTATTTCCCCTCCTTTACTCTCCTCTGCCCAGCCCTTCCCCCCCAGGCTTTCACCACACTATTGTCTGTGTCCATGGGCTATACATGTAAGTATGTAGGTTCTTTGGTTTATCTCTTTCCGACTGTAAGTATATCATTTTAACTTGCTCTGGTTTTTCTCAATTTTAAGCTTATCTTTTTCTGGTGCCCCTTTCCCTCCCAGTGTCATGGCATTAAGCTCTGAGACTTTGAGGTCTGCAACACTGTGAATGCACTAAGCTACCTGAGGCCTGTGGACTCTTGGTGTAAAACATGAACTGGTACATGTCAGGGTCATTGCTTATAAGTAAAACTAGAGGCCTGATGCACAAAATTCAAGCAGGGGATTTGGCCCTCACAGCTATAGTGGCTGTCTCAGCCCTCGCAGCCCCAGCTTCCTCCGGAAGGATGGTTGGAAGGTCGTTCAGCTATTTGTTCTAACTAGCATATTATGCTTTTGTTATTATAGATGTTAAAGTTCTGAGTGCTTTTAATTGGAGGGAACTGTAAGGAAAAGAAAGATGTGCTTTATATGTAGATGAAATTAGTAGGGTGTTTAAGGAGTGATAGAAATTCTTACTGGGTCAAAAATATTGCCCCGCTAAGATGCCTGACATTTCTAGTTTGCTTTGCTTAATGATCTCATATATAATTTCTTAAAGTAATAATTATTTTAGATTCATTTACATCACAGTTTAGCAGTTCAGTGCAATGGACACTTGAGAGTGTGGTCTTAAAGAGTCAGACTGAAGGTAAGTTTTTTAGGAGAACAGGGAAACATAGAAACCCTCCACAAGGCATAGCATGGCTGGCAGGGACCGGATGGATCTGGGCCTGGGCTTTGGAGATTGAGTGCTGGGGTTGAGTCACAGTTATCCAAATTGGAGGGATCCTAAAGGCCGATTCTGCTGACTTCCCACCCTTTAGGTCCTAAAGAGAATGTGAATTAATTTGCTCTTCAGCAGCAAATAGTTGATTCTTATTACATTACTTCTACTCTATTTGGTTTTGATTTAATTCAGAAATATGAAGTTAATAAAAGTTAGTTAATGAAGTTAATAAAGGTTAGTTAAGGGTTTATTATAAAGCCTTCACCCAATTTTTCATTACTTCTCAACTGGTAATTAGCCAGCAGATTAGTCATGATTAAGGTGTTTATTTGGACTCAGTCATTGACAGGGACATTGATTAAAGCTCTAGTTTGGGTATTTCAAACTCTGTGTGTAGATCGTCTTTTCTTTGTGATTCTTGGCAGAGGTACCGAAAATGTTCCTTTAAAGTTAAAATTGAATTCAACTCACCAATTTGTATACTAGGGATTGAATCTTTCTGTTGGTTACAGAGAGGACTGATTTCCAGTTCAAATTTCTGTTCAAGGTCACCTAAGAAGAAAGAAGAAACACATTGGTAATCTAGAACTTATGCAATTAGTTTTATCAACCTGTTTGGAAAAAGTGATCTTGTGAATTACTGTTCTGCCTTGTTATCATTAGGAAGCCTTTTGTTTCCATTTTCTCTGTCTTGCTCTGGTAGCTTCTGTGAAAATTTAAAATATCACAGTGTCAATGACCATTTATAATAGGCTTGTTGTAAAGTGCTGTGCTCTGGGACTAAAATAAACTTTTGAACAAGATCTATAAAAACAAGGACACAACTAATGGGCATTCCTAACCTGAAATGCAAGTTCTGGCTTTAAGTTACAGGTTAAGAAAACAGATTTTATGCTTCTCCCTCACCTTTCACTCTTCCTGACCCTCATCTGGTTTCACCTGAAAAACCAGAAATGATAAGTAGGTAGGAAATGGAGGCCAGGAACCAGAAGGTCTCATTTGAAGAGCATCTCAGTGCGCAGTTAAAAAATTTATCAGAAATAAGGGTCTGATGTCTTTCATTCTTAGACTTTTACCTAATATAACTGAAGGTTCAAAAAAATATAAAGGTCAGAATGATAGTTCTTTTTAATCCCTATGTCAGCTAGAAAACCAAAGGAGAAATGCATCATGCAAAGCTTTATCAAAATAATTTTATTGGTTCTTCCTAAGGGTGAAAAATTATGGGTAATTCCTGCATTGGGAAAAACAATCTGGTTAATTAGTCGATAAGCTGATCCTCAGAGACTAGTTGGGTTTACAGATATGAATGTGCCTCTCCAAACTAGAGGAGCTAAAAATACAACATTTATATGTGTTCACCCACAGTGTACCAGGCACTGCCCTAAACATTTTACCTATGTAATTAACTTAATTATTTTACCTATGTAATTAATTAACTACTTACAATGAACTAATTATTTAAATCCTCATAACCACCTCATTATAATCCCCATTTGACAGATAAAGAAATTGAGATGCAGGGAAAGGAAGTATGCTGACCGAGGTCACACTGTTAGTAAAGAGGAGAGCCTGGATTCCAACCTAAGAAGTCAGGCTTCAGAGTGTCTGCACTTAACCACTGAGATAGAACCTCAGAGATGCCACTTTCCATCATTTTCTCTAAGACTGTGCCTCCCCTGGTGTCTGTGTCCTGGTGATTCTCAAGAATGATGTGAGGCAATCACTCAGGGAAGCTGGATGATGATAGCCTTCTGAGGACAGGGCATGCCACTGTTTAAAACTGAATTGAATTCTCCTAAAGCCAATTCTACTCCTTACCTTCCTGTTTCTGTTAATAGTGGTTTTTGAACCAATTTTGACACTTCAGATGAATTTAATTTTCCCCTTTCCTTCACCTTCCACATTGAGGCATCAAATCTAGTTTATTCTTCTCTTGCCTTTCCCCCACTACGTTCACTCTGCCTAACTCTAATCTGGTTGATTGAGAAGATACTAATCTGTATTTCCAACAGGACAGAGATTCTACTTCCTTAAGGCATCAAGAGGAGGGGTAGAATTCTAATCCCCGTTCTCAGAATTTAACACTGTTTACCTAATTTCATCTTTCTTTCTCTCTGTCCTCCACCTTGATTTCAGGGGATTTTCTTTGCTTAAAGTTATTAAAGATACTTCGGATGGGACTATTAGCATTCTATGAAAGCCCAAATCCTAAACTGAAAGCAGTGTAGTTTGGATGGCAAGAGTATGCGTTCTCTTAAACTGGCTGAACTTTTGCTAGAGCAACAAGCAATCCTATATAATAAAAGGATAACATGCAAATTGACCCTAATGGCAGAACAATCAGGAATGACTGGTTGCTATGATGTGCACTGAGCACCAGGGGACAGATACTCCATGCAGGAACTGCCCCCTGGTGGTAAGTGTGCTACCACAGGGGGAGCTCCATTCAACCACAAGCTGGACTGACTCAGGCTGAGAGCACAGTAGTGGTGGCGGGAGCCTCTCCCACCTCCTTTGCAGCGCTAAGGATGTCTGGCTCCAGTATAGGCCCTATCTCCCAGGGAATGGGCCTAACCTGGCAAGTGGACATCTCCCAAGGGCTCCTGGGCTGCCAGAGGGATGTGTGACTGCCAGCTTAGGCCTGGTCCCCTGGGGAGCAGGCCTAAGCTGGCAGGTGAACATCCCCCGAAGGGTCCCAGACTTTGAGAAGGTCCAGGCTGGGCTGAGGGACCCTCCATAGTGCACAAATTTTTATGCATGGGGCTTTTAGTTAACATGTCCTCTCTATTCCTTTCTCTCTGCCAGGAGACATGCCAAAGCAAAGGGCATGGAAGCTCACCTTTAGTGGTCAGAGTTACAGATGTTCTAGGTTGTTCCTCTTATGAGGCTGCAAGTGCATATTCTCTGAGAACAACAACCAGTTTTTGGCAGAGATCTTACAGATTGTTTTTCTTGGTTGATCCCATTTACTCTGCTCTTAGACAACAACTTTGATTCACCCGCTGTGTGGCCCTTACGGTCTCTCCAGTTGACATGCTCCCCGAGTTGCTCATAGTCCAAGTAAGGGTGCAGGCTAAGCAAAGGAAGGGCAACCAATGCCAATGGGGGAGCACGTGATTGAGTCAAAACCAAGAGGGATAGAGGGGAATCTCTTCTCTTTCCCATTGCTTGACTTCCAAGAATGAAGAACCCAGCCCTCCTCTCACCAAGCTATTCCAATATTTCCTATATCACACAGCAAAGAAAGTATTTATCTTATAAAACCTGAAACCTCTCTGCTCCACTTTCATCCTATTTTCCTTTGTTTTTCCCTTGGAGGAGATTTCATGTCACGGGCAATTAGAACTGACCTTTGGATTTGTAACCACTTACACCCAACTGCAGTGAAATGACACAGATTGTGGGAGCCACGTGACCTTTTTTCCTCTGAGCAAAAGAGGCGGTGAGCAGAGCCTTTTGGCCCCACACAACCTAATCCATTCTGCTTTGTCTTCTGTCTTGGGGACCATTATAATGTCACTGACACATCTTTAGATGGAGGCTTCTCCAAAAGGCTCGCTGTGGCTACTTGACCTCCCCGCTGAGCTGGTATGTGGGACACTTCAGGCTTTATTTGTTCTCAGCCTCTCACACATGATCCCGTCACTAACATCAGGGCACTGTTGTGCCTGAACAAACATCCTGAGCACTGAAACCGGGCCTGGAGAAACAAGACTGTGTTTAAAGGCTGATATCCCACCAAACAGCGAGATCCTGCTCAAATTCAATGCCTTATTTCCAAATGAGTTACATCTCTTAAAATTATACCCTGACTGGGGGCCATGGGACTTTCCATGTATCTCTGTGAGAGGAGGAAATCAATTCTTGGTCAGTGATGCTCCATGTCATGATTAGCTTTATTTGAGAAAGTGAGGGGGAGGAACACAAGAGGAGTGAAGGCCTCTGTCAGAGTGGAAAACATTGACCGCAAACGGCATTTAGGTTTTAGGCTGTGTCAGCTCATTAAAATGAAGGTCAGGGTAAAAATCAAACTGTCCCTCACATTTTTTATATCCGTAAAGGGGAACCATTAAAAATATATATATTCCGTTCTCACTCACTTTTATTGCACCTCATTACTACCTGTTTCTGTAATAAGTCAATGTTATTTATTTTGAAATTATTTCCAAAAAAAGGAATGGACGGTTTGCAAGAGACTTAGAGAAAGGTTAGGATAATAAGGGTTGATGAAAGAACAAATGTCACGATAGATTAGCCACTTCCTGTTTTATTAGGACACACGCCTGAAAGGAGGAGGGGCTGTGAAAACGCAGTTGTGGGCTTGCCACTAACCTTGCCTGTAGAACTCTTCGCAGACCCTTTCACTCCACTGCTTGCTCATCTCCCAGATTCGGCAGGGGTTGCAAATGTCAGCACACTTCAGGGCAATCTGAGAAGTGACAGGGCAGGCAGAGACTGTCAGAGAGTGATCTTTCAGCAGCAAGCGCACCCCAAGCCCAGGGGGCTGTGCAACCTGCCAGAGAGCCTCGTGGTGCCAGGCCCATGTCCACACAGGGCCTCCCTGATGTGTCTCTTCAGGAAACAACACTTCTTCACCACACACAAACCCTTCATTCAGAATTCCCACTTTATAGCAGTGAGAAGGAGAGAAGCGCCACCGTCCAAGGACACGGAGCTTTCTGGAGGAGACTCGGGGCGTGCTGGCCAAGGAAAGCCAGGGCCTGGTTCCTTCTGCTGCCCCACCTCTCCCAGGGAGGGAGGCCACCGGGGCCCGAGCCAGGCTCAAGTGAGATCATTCGGACCTCACTCTCACAGTGGCCAAAATGGCCAACCACATACATCACTTAAATGATGTGTGTTTGCATTTATGTTCCCGTGTCTGTGTGTGTGAGCAAGCTCAGACTGCCAGCCGGGGAGCTAGGTCATATCAAGCTAGGAGTGTTTTATTTGCCGAACTAAATCAAGGCCTCTTGGCTTGCCTCAAACTGGCGTGGATCTGGGATGTCACTTTCCCAGTGAGGTTAATTCTAGGAGGATTACCTTGAATTCCCAGAGAAGTAGACTCTGCCCCTTGCCACCAGCTGCAGAGAGACCACAGCCCAGATGGGCTCCTGTGGTATGTCTTGCCCACCAGCAAGGTCTGTTTGTTTTGACCCAGTTCCCTGGAATTATAGAGCTGCTGGGGTCTGGGAGAGCCTGGGTTATATTAAATTGCAAATTTGGTGGCTTCTCTATTTCCTGGTTAATGAGGGCACCAGGATATGTTGGAGTAGGTAAGGGGCAGAAGTCCCCTCCAAATTCTGCCCTTTAGGATTTTTTTTTTTTGTGTGTTAGCTACCTTTCCCTTTGAAATGCAAGTGTTCAGGCCAAATCTTTCAGCTACTCAGAACTTGGCTTGAGAGTCTCTAAAATCAGACCCTGGTTGATCTTTGTGGCACTCAGGGAAGAGGAGACTAATTTGGGAAGAAGGAAGGAGATGCAGGGCTGCAGCTGGGAGGAGAGCATTTCCTGGGAAGGATGGGGCACTTGGACAGCTAGGGGGAAGCATGGAGGCCTGGAGCAAAAAAGACCGCACAGTTCAGCCTGCCGCCTGCAGCTCCATCTCCCTGGTGAAAGAGGTTTATTTAGATGAGTCCTGGGTCCATCCATTCAGTCTTTTGTGCCAAAAGGAAGATAAAAGAAAATGGAAGAACAAGAAGAAGGCCCTGGTTTGATACCAACTCAGAGTTCTACTTTTGGCGTCCACGCCTCCTCTTTTTCTCATGTTGCAAGTAGCTTATTGCCATAGAATGACATGAAAAGGGTTGGGTTTGATACGATTTAATTTGTTCAATTGCAACAATTTAATTATTGGAGCCTAAAAATGCTAAGACTAAGTAAACATGTTTGATCCTCAGATGAAAATATAACTTTAGGCAGTAATGATTTTAAGTAAAGCCGGGTTGGATTAAATAGGTTTTTTAGGTAAAGGAAGGCCACTTGCTTCTTAATTTTTTATTTGTACCATAGGTAAAATAACATACTTTTGTGTTATAGAAACAGCCTTTTAAAACTGCACACGTATCAGCGTGGCCAATTTTACATCAAGCAACAAAATGTGGTAGATTCTTACTGTGTGCAATTGCCCAGAGGGGTGGCTACTTTGTGATGAAGCAGTTACCAGACAAGGAAGAGTGAGATATAATCAACTTACTGACACGAAACCCCGATGTTGCTTGCTTGGAAACCACTTAAAAATTTCATGTGTCTCAAAGCTTTTAGCAAAGTAGGTCACTGCTCTAACTTATACCAGGGGAGATACTCCTTCTCAAATGTGCTAAAATTATTGATCGTGTCCCTTTGTATTGTTATCCAGCAAGAATGCTGGCTTTGTTGTTGTTGTTTACCTGAAGCAGAAAGTGCCTGTCGTGTACATCCTCCAGTCTTAAGTCTTTGTTTTGGAGGTGAGCTTTCAATCTGGTCAAAAATTCATTCTGCCTGTTGATGTCTGTTGCCAAGATCAAGGAGCCCAGTTGCTGTTCAATATCCTGTCTGCATCCACAAGAATGAAAGAGAAAACACACACAGAGAGAAAATCCCTTTGAGGAGGGTGATTGATTCTGTCATCAACAGGTGGCTTGCAATCTCATTCCTGCCTCTGATATTGTTTATTACACAAAGTTCCGGTCCCTCACAGAGCAAGAGTGAATTTCTCACCCACCATCGCTTCTGCCCTCAGACCAAGACCTGTAGAGAGTGATCGAAACCTCAGGCGAACAAAGGTGTGGTAGTTTATACATTCCCACAGTTCCCATGAGTGGACAAACTGAAAGGCAAGTAGACATGCATGTTTTAAGGAGGGCACAAGAAGACTCACAGAATCGCAGGAGTTTGTATTAGGCTTTTATAGAGTTGAAACAAGCTCAAACATGAAGACTTTCATGGGGAAAGAAAAGAGCATAGTAACAGTAATAATAATGAAGACATAGTAGTGACTGATACTGTGGGATGGAAAAATTGATAAATGGAAAAAACCCCAGGTAAGCTGGAAAGAGATACTGGAACTTAAAAATGATAGTGGCTAAGGCACCATTAAAAATCGGTGGACAAACAATATATTAGTAAAAAGATGGTATAGAGAAAATGGGATATTTTGGGAAAATAAAATGAAAGTGTCAATCTTCATTGGGTTGTCATGCAGCTCCTTATAGTTTTAATATGAATTTCCTTGATTACTAATGAGGTAGGACATGTTTTCATGTGTTTATTTGCCATTGATATTTCTTCTTTTGTGAAATTTCTATTATTCGATAGTGTTGTCTCCCTTTTGCTTACTAATTCTGAGAGTTTTAAAATATTTTTTCAATAGTAGTCATTTGGCAATTATATGTTGCAAATATCATCTTCCATATATGGCTTGGTTTTTTACTTTTTAAAAATGATGTGTTTTGGTAAAATAAAATCTTAATTTTTAGTGTAGCTTAATCTAAAAGTTTTTAAATTTATGGTTAAGCTAATTCTTTTTTTGGACTTTCCTTAGTTTGAACAGTTAGCCTTTACTTTTAAAATCAGAAAAATTATTTTAAATCATTTACACAAGGGTAGAAGGAATAATCATGATTATGATGATTATAAATTTCATTATAAATCCATTTCACATATATTATTGCATACCAATTATTCTTTTAGCCAAAGCAAAGGCATTCCACAAAGAAATAAAAAAATATGGTGCTGTTATTTGGAATCCATAGGGATAAATAGGAGTATCTTAGGAAAGGAATACTAAGAAACACATAGGATTAATGTGGGCATTATTGGGATAAGCCTTCTCTTTTTCCTTTTGTTTTGCTTTTTTCCTGTCCTCATTCTCCTTCCCTCCTTTTTTTCTTTAGTTGACCCTGTCATTAACCTCCCATTTTATCGCCCTCTAACTTGATTTCTTGTTCTAGTTTTTAGTTCTTTTTGCATTTTCCTGATCTTTGCAATGTATTGTTTTAGTAAAAGGCATAAGTTTTGATCCCATGCATGAGGATGCCTTTTTAGTTTCGGGGAGTAAAAAGTTATCAGGACTGAAGTTCTTCCTGCAAATTCAACATTCCTCCAGGTGGTAGGAAACAGCATGAGATGATATCAGATGGCCAGGAATAAACCAAGGAGTCCAGAGCCATAGTGTCTGTTCTATGGGGAGACATAACCTGACCTTAAACTGTGTGCCCTTCAGAAAGAAGGGTATGGAGGTCTATTTACTTCTCTCTTAGCTACCTCGGGTTCTGTGCATTTTAATTACACAGATCAGAATTTGTGCTGTCCTAGCAGCTACCTTGGGGCCATGCATATAGTGAGGTAAAGGCCTTGGCCTTGGATTTAGTAGAACTAGGCCTAAATACTCGGGCTAACACAGCAGACCAGGAAACTAGTATTTCCCATTCTGTCTAAAATACGTAAATTGATGGAGAAAAAATTGCTGGGGCCAACTCAGTTGCTTAACAAAAGACATTTTAGAAAAAAAAAATTCTGACTTTTATTTTCACTGAGACTGGCAATTATGAAACAAACTTCATTGAAGTAGTCTTAAAGCTAGCTTGAGCACTCCTGTGTTCTTTTTTGATAAACATTTATTATTTGGGTCTACACAGGAGGACAATTTTGTTAACATAAAAGACAGGAATTTGGCAAAGCAGAGTGTTGATGCTGAAGAGTGTGAAAGGGGAGAGCTGTTTATTCTCCTTTTCCTGACGTTAGGTCGCAGACGATCCAAGGCCCTTTCAAAAGCTCACAGAGAGATTCTGGTTTCTGGGTTGCCGTAACTGACATGAATCTCCTCTGACAGACAATGCAGAGTGCAGGCAGGAAGCACAGCTAGCTGGCTCCCTACCATTAACCCAGGGGGTCTCAAGTGTGCCCTAGAGAAAGCGGCTTATCTCTAACGCGTGGACATCAGCGTGTTTCATCTCGGCACTACTTACGTCATTTCCTTTGGCAAGTGAGCAAGAAGCCTGGACTCTCGGAGCATGCCAATTGTAGATCGCCAGTGGTGATTCTCCAGCACAGACATATTCTAGAGAGAAAATTAAAGCTATAAACGAGACGAAGCTACAGACCGATCTTTCATGATGAACACAGCTTCCCTGAAGCCAGCATTTTCCCTCTTTGGTAACAAAGAGGCAGACTGAAAAAGCAACCCAAAATAAAGCGATCACAGGGCCTATTCTTAAGGACAGGATAGTGGCTCTTGCTGGCCCCACGGTGGAGGACTGAATGAAGCTCTGTTTCTAGTGTCATTCACTCCTGCTTCAGCCACTGTCTTTGCTAGCTTGGTCAGGCAACACTCAATGTAGAAGAAAGAAAGTAAAGCAGATACAAATAGGTAGTAATGGATACCATAGGGCTATGTGCATTAAGATACACCAAGATTATACCACTCACCAAATAGAAGCAGGCCTCACAGACTCTCTGATTGACTGCACTCACCATTGTTTCTCAACACGCCTAAGAAATCTTTTCCATAAACCACCTGGGAAACTGATGACATACTCAGACTTCTGAGTCTTGGTCAATACAGTTTTGGGTAGGTGGGTCTGTACTGATTAATTTCCATGTTCACTAAGTTTGGAAACCACTGCAACAGGAACAGCTCTGTCAGTAATCTTTATGACCTAGTATTTTGGCACTTAGCCCATTAGTTCTCAGTTTGAATCTACAATTGCTTCCTTGTTCAATTATCTTGATATTTCTTTCCTTGTAGGAACCCTTACTATGTTCAGTCTCTCCTTTGACCCTACTGTTATCTTAAATATGCTGCTTGTCTGAACATGAACTATTTAAATAATGAACATTTCTTACAATCCAGTGTTTTATTCCAGTTAGCAAACATTATGGCCTTACCACTGACTTGATGTTCAGTATGGGACTCATCTAGCCCTTTGGGAATCATTGTGCTTTATTTCCTTATTTGTTCATTTATTCATTGTCCATTTTGTTTCAAGCAGGGGTTATAAAACTTAGAAAAAAAATACAGGAAGATAGCACTCGTTAAAAGTGAGGAGAAATTACATGATTCTGCTTATATGAGGTACCTAGAGTAAATTCATGAAGATAGAAAGAATGGTGGTTCCAGGAGCTGGGGGAATAGGGAGTTATTATTTCATGGGTGCACAGCTTCAGTTTTGCAAGATATAAAGAGTTCTAGAGAGGGATGGTGGTGGCGATGTCACAGCAATGTAAATGAACAGTTAAGGTGGTTAACTTGGTAAATTTTATATTGTGTTATTGTGCCACAATGAAATGGAAAGGTGAGGGGAAAGAAGCAATGAAAACAGCCGAAACCAGTTTGGCTCAGTGCATAGAGTGTTGGCCTGCAGACTGAAAGGTCCCAGGTTCAATTCTGGTCAAGGGTATGTATCTTGGTTGTGAGCACATCCCCAGTAAGGGGCGTGCAGGAAGTGGCTGATTAATGTCTCTCTCTCATTGATGTTTCTAACTCTCTATCTCTCTCCCTTCCTCTCTGTAAAAAATCAATAAAATATATTTAAAAAAAAAAGAAGCAATGAAAACAACACGGAGACTAAATGGAGAGAAAGAGAAAAATATCCCATCATTATGCCCCTGCTACTATAACAGAGCCACCCATATAATGTTCAACTTTTTCAGGAAGTGAGAAAAGAGAACCTCTGTGCGCAACACAATCAAGCATCTATTAGGAAAAAGCAAGTTCAAGAAAACTGCCACTATATTTGGTTCTGAACCCAGACAGCAATTTCTCTCCAGGACTTTGTAGAATGAGGCAGAGTCTGATACTGACCTTCTGTATGGGCTGTTTTATTGCTATTCATTCCTCCCCTTGCCAAAGAGTCATTATTTGTTATTTATCACTTGACTATGTTGGAACCGGTGATGAGATTTTTGTTACTTTCATGAACTGGTCTATTATCTCCTTTTGGGTATGAGCCACACACAACAAAAGAGACTGTTTATTAGGAATAACATGCTAGACTAATTTGTTTTGACTGTCAAGATTTATGAGGGAAGAGAGTGATAGGTTAGTGTGATGTAACAGATGTTCTATCTTGTGGTGACATATAATTCCGTAACTCATGAGCGGTCACTTGCAAGACTAATTCAAGTGAAATGAGTGTCTTCATGTGAGTTTTTCAAGGGGCTGGAAATTTGTAACAAGACCTAATGATAAATGACACCATATCTCTAATGAGTAGAACAAAAGTGTCTGGAGGATTGCTTTAAGCATTGTTATTTATGTCAGCCTGATTTAACGTCTTCATTAATAATCTTCCCAAAGACAGAATAAAAGGATACGTATTTGGAAATCAGCTGGCAAAACCATATTTGGAGATGAGCACCAGGGAGATGGAAAGAAATTGAGTGGGCCTGGAAGCTGGCACAGAATAAAAGACAATGGAGCCCTCGATTATAAACAGAACCTTTCTGGGGGCAGTGACTATAAATAAAAATATGTTTTGGCTAAAACTGTGTTGGAAGTAGGGGTACTTCAGTGGATCCCAGAGAAGAAGAAAAGAAGGGCAATGGAACTAACACTTATGAAGCACCCAGGTTACATGATCTCATTTAATCTTTACATAACTCTACTATTTTCGTCATTAACTCATAGGTAATATAGTTTCAGGTTTCACTGAGAGTTTGCATAGCTAGTGAGTGGCTGAGGAGTGGCCTGGTTTAGGCCTGCCAGTTGTCAAGACCTAAGCTTTGCACACACCTCTTGCTGCCTCCCAAGAATTTCCTCTGTGGGGCCACATCCAAACATTCAGAAGCCTGAAATTTACAAGCTGAAGAACGCCTGAAGTGATGCTTACTTCTCCAAAAATAATGTAGAGTCGCTGCTTTAAAAGTCAATGGTTGCTTGTTTTAATTAGATGTTAGCTTGTAAGCCCAACTTGGAATCTTTCCCTCCAAATTTGGTTTCATTGTGCAAACCCCTGCAGTTTGAATATTATGAGTTGAGTAGATTTAGGCTGTATTGGGGGAGAACTCATCTTCCAGCCACACTCAGTCCTCACACCCAATCAGTCTCTGAGACCCGAGTGGAGGTAGTCGGTTCTTCCAACATGACATCACTTATGTCTGCTCCTTTCTTTCAGTGCAGGGCTTCTTTCAGCCCACACTCCTAAGCTGCCAGAATGTGACTTGTTTATTTGACAGAATTTCCTACTGTGTCCCTGATCAATGGTTGAAACATAAACTAATATGTATTGAAGGCTACTATTATGCCAGGTGCTAGGGCAGGCACAGAGGATCCAAAAATGAATGACAAAATTGCTGCCCTCAGGAGCTTACTAACTTCAGTAGGTTCTTGGGCCGATGCTCACCTAATGAGCCACACCAGACGGCACACATTTCTTTCTTTTTTTCTTTTCTTTCTTTCTTTTGAGATAAACCATTTCCATTTGTTAGGAAAGACTTTTCTGGTTCTCCAAAGAGAACTGACAGCTCCCTTTTCTAGCTCCACACCCCAATTCAAGCTTCTTTCTATCCCAGTGCCTAAAAGAACTTGTAACAACTTTGTTCACTGGCTTTGCTCTCATGTGTCAGTGATGTTCACAGGTTTATTCATTTACTCCTGAAAATAATTTTTAAAAACTATGCTTTCCCTATACTTTTTATTTATTTTATTTTATTGTTTATTATTATTTTTAGCTGTTTTTCTATATTATATATTTTATTTATTTAGAAAACCTTTATTGTTGAAAGTATTGATACCTAAAATCACAAATTTCCATGGTAAGAAAAGATGTAATGTTCTGCATATTTGTAAATATTTAATTTTAATGTAAAGTCATAACATTCTTTTATGGATTAAATATATCTAAGGGAATCTAAAAACCAATGGCGGTTAATGCCCATTCATCACCCATAGGAAAAAAACTCATGAGTAATTTGTTCTTTAAGTCGAAAATTATAAATTGATTCTTTTCCCTCTAGAATTTATATTTCCACTCTATTCCCCCATAGAATTTTATTTTATATAATAATATAATACATTTTATGTATGAAATTCTTTTATTGTCACCCTTTCACATTCCTCTGCAACAAAAATAAGTGTATGCATTGAAATTTTAACTAAACAAATTTTCTTAACATCAGTCTCTAAGTAGTAAATGTTTTTTTTAGCTTGCATTTTATAATACAATAATTATTTGTAACTAACTGATCAAAATACACTTATATTACAAATGTGAAAAAATAATTTGCTCAAGAATAAAAATATATTAGAGATGAATCTATTTATGAGAAGTCTTGGAGAGTTATAGTACCTCAGTCGTAGGAGACTTCCTTGAGTATTTTCATTGTTCCTTTGTTTTGTTTTTTCACACAGAGGTAGTGTGTGATATTGGCACAACTGGAGCAATATGCAACACGCGTCATGGGTAAGAGCTTTGTCTCATAAAGTGGGGGCAGGGTGATTGGGAAAGGAGTGGAAAGAAGGACTGGCTTGACTGCCTGCAAGCACATTCCTGGCAGGTCAGTTTAAGGAGCTGAAAATGGATTCTGTTAGCACTATTCATGCCCATGGTTCCCTTAGGAAGTTTTCGAGTATCCCCATGGGCACACATGCCTTGTTGAGACTGCCATACACAATTGCGATTGAGAGCAGGGAGCATATCTTATTCATCTTTGTGCCAGCATGTGGCACAGTGCCATTCAAAAAGTAAATATTTGTTGAGTGGATACTGAATAAATAATTTCCGAAACCTGAAAGTCCAGTAGCTGCAAAAGTTTAAGAAACTGCTAAAAGAAAAAGCGTCCTGTTAAAAAATTTTGGTCAATAGCTGATAGAAGCCAGATTTGGGGTCTTTTCTTATGAAATCCTTAGACTTAAGTAAAAGCCTAAAAGATTTAAAAATTATAGCAATAAGCACTCTCTTACTACTCATTCATAGACAATTAGGAACAGGTAAATGACTCCAGAAATAACATATATCAGATAGATTTGTCAATTATCGATAATAATAAAAGGGCAATATGCTAAGTAGACCAGATGTCATTCCAGATGAAGCTGGGTCTGGAGGGAAGCCCGGGTCCCAGGTGCTAGAGGGGAGCCGATGCTGGCAGCTGGGGGAAGGAAGGCCTGCTCTTGTACAAATCTCATGCGTGGGGCCTCTAATAAGATATAAAGTAAGAAAATAATTATAAAGAATTTCTCAATCAATGCTTCTCATTCTTTGTTGGGCCCTGCTGTAGGGTAGCAAGAATGTTACAAGCAGCAGGACCAGCTACTACGTGGACAGTGGGGGTGCATGCCTTGGCTTGGTTGTCTCCCTGGTCTGCGTGCTAGTGCCTTTGCTTGTCAGGTTTCCACCCTGGTCTCTGTGTGTACACGCTGTTGCCAGTAGTCCTGATCCCTCAGTGTTACTCAGGTTCTGTCTTTCTTGCTGCATATGTCTAATGTATTCATGGGTCCATCCATCTGCCCACCTACTTACTCATCCAACAAACCTCTCACCACCCAACAGTGTTCACTGGACCAGAAACCTGCTGGATGCTGAGGATACAACAGGGATAAGTGAGTGTCCAGGAGCTTGCAGACTATGGGCATATGGACATCGAATCAGGCGGTGGTGGGTTTGAGAGAAAACACTGTGATAGAGGAAGATATGGAGGGCTGTGAAACTGTAGAGGAGGGACATGGAAGATGGACATTGAACGAAATATCTTTCAGGAGGAAGATATGTCCAAGTTGAGATAGAAGGAATAAGTGAGTTAGAGAGCAGTCACAGGATTCAGGCCATGGAGAAGGAATATATTTCATTAAAATAGGCAGTTGAAGAGCTGTAAGAGGAACCCTATCTAATATACTACATATTTTACTTAGTTATTTTGTTTTCCCTAGTACAGTAGTCAGCAAACTGCAGCTCGAGAGCCACATGTGGTTTGCCACAGCTTGCCGCTCTGTTGACTAATGAGTTTGCCGACCACTGGGATAGGGGCCTAATCACAAGGAACAACAACAGCCTGTAATTATTGGAATCGAGAGTCTAGGTCAGTGGTCGGCAAACTCATTAGTCAACAGAGCTGCAAACCGTGCCTTGTGAGCCGCAGTTTGCCGACCAATGCCCTAGTAGAAAGCAGGGGTTTTTATTTGTTCTGCTCATCTCCTGTATTCCCAGCACCTGGCATGTGTTAAGCGCTCAATGAACACTTGAATGAAAAAGGAATGAGTGATATGCTCGGGACTTGGAGAGAAGTTCAGACAGGATGATGCACAGAGGCATAGTTGAGGAATGATGGGAAGTGAAGCTGGAAAGTATAGCAGGGTCAGATCAAAACAGGATTTATAAATTGTGCAGCCATTTAGACTTAATCCTCAGGGCAGTGGGATTTTAATTAGGCTTCTATGGGTCAGAGCCAAGGAAAAGTTGGAGCCAGGCAGCCTGAATGTAGACAAGACAACGATGTTGGGTGTCCTGCACTAGGGGAGAGGTGAGGGTGAGCAGGTTGGATCATATGGGTGTCTCACAGGGAGCAGCCAGAGTTACCTGTGTCCCACTCACAGGGAGGCGGCTCTGCTCTTGTAGGCTCACCTGCTGTCACAGTGGCTCAGAGAACAATATCAGGAAAAAGTAGGGTTGAATAAAAGAAGAAGATAATCAGAAATGCCCATGGATACCGGAGCACAGGATGTGATGATACTGTTCTGTTGAAATCTGGAACTGTTTTGGACCCCCACCTAGGGTACCACATCTGTCTACCTGTTAAGAGCATCCCCTCAGCAATTTCACATTTTCCCAGGGACGGTTTGCTCTAGTGTTGCAAACTCTTCATACTTGTAGCGATAAGAATAATCTTGACTTTAAAGCTGAAACGGTAAAAAACCACCCTTGTGTAACAAACCCATTAGAATTTTAATTTGGAATAAATAACACCCTTAAATCCCTTACAGTAAAACCTTTATTTTTCTTTGTGTCTGAATTTTTAAGTACTATCTACTCTAAGAACAAAAAAAAATCCTTTTGTTCCCCAATAATAACACATCTGGCATTTAGCAAACCATCAATACAGGTTTTAAAATTAAATCAAGAGTCTATTTGTCGGAGGAAATCTGGCAGAGCAGGTTTGCTATTGTACAAGGCAGCTTGAAACTGTTGGTTCCTCCACACCTCCCTCCCCTTCTCCCTCCCCCTGACTCCTTGGCTATTTATTGGACATTTTCTTTGATTAAAATACTCAAGATGATGTTGTTAAACTGAGTCTGGTGTTCAACAGGAGTCAGAGTTAATTATTCTTTTAAACCAGAGGATACAGAAAGAAAAAAAAACACCATTAACATACTCTGTTTTCACTATTAATTGCTCATGAAACAGAGAAGCAAGAGTCTAGGAGATGATGAAGTGGCTGAGCTCTTCCTTAACAAGCCAAGTGGTCTCCTTGGTAATGCTGCACGAGTCCCAGCCCAGGAGGTCTCAGAGGAGCAAGACCTTAGCCTTTGGAGAAGCCACAGCACTGCTACGTTTACTGCCTGTTTGAAGAGAGGGCTCTTTGGTCTGACCTACACCTGCCCAAGTCACTGCTCTGGGAGCCAGGAGCCTGGACATCCATTGTTGTCCAAGGGGCAGGCCCGTGCTCGGATCAGGGCCACGGACATGCCACATACCAGCCACCTCACCATGAGCAGCAGAAACTTTATCAAGCAGAAAATCAAATTTGAGCCTCCTTCTTAATATTTTCACAATACTTGCCCAAACACCTTTGCTATTGCAGGAATCGTGAAGTTACATTATCACCTTTGCAGTTGCTTGTTTGAGAAGAGGCCATAGGACCAGGTGGAAGGAATACTTCTGGTCCTGTCAGTTCCATATTTACAGTTCAGAGTCATTAACATAATAAAAAGTGGTTAAAAATGCTGACCTCCTCCAAGTGTTTGTGATAAGTGACTAAGAAAATGATTGTAAATTTCTGCAAGACAGAATAAGAGGTAATAAATATGAAGTTTTATGGAGCAATTAATTATTGTTTTATTCATTAGGCTGCTCTGTCTCTAGTTCATACATAGTTGGACTCCATTTAAGGGAATTCAATTTTAAGTGAAACTAAAAGTGATTTCTTTTGCAATTGTAATAATACAATATCTGATTTAATGTTTGTTTTGCCCAATGGCTGAGCCCACCTGTGTGTGGGATGGCAGATAGAAGGACAAAAGATAAATTATGGGTTCTATCTTTCACATGCTCTTTCCCTCTCAGTCCACCATGGACACCTGGACTGTTTCCATTCTGACGAGAGAGGCGTCAGGTGGAAGTGCCTTGAGAGCCTTCATGTTGAACTTGGGTTGGAAGTTCAGCTAATGAATCCAGCCCAGACACAGACAATGGGAGAGAGCCCCTTGACCCAGCCTTAATCCAGCTGCCCTGGCTCTCTCTTTGTCGCAGGGCAGAAGTACAGGCTAGGCATTATGCAACAATCTATGTATCCGAACTAAAGGAACAAAGCCAACAAAAAGAGCGAGAGGTAGTTCTCTCATTTTATCTCATTCACTATAGTGAATCTAGATTGTAGTAATCATGCACAGCGTGTTCTCAAAGCCACATCATTCCCAGCACATCCTTCCTATTGTATTTTTGTTAACCAAATGTGAGTGCATGTTCCTGTATAATTTCACAATATATTGTATAATATATGTCGTGAGTGTACATAAATATATTTTCCCTCATTACCATGGTTCTGAATATTTTCTGAATCTATAATTCATTTTAAAATATGAGTTTGAGTGATGAGTCCTTTCTCTAGAAAAATATGCATAGATACGTAGTCAAAACCTGCACGTAATTTTCTAAAAGTTCATTCATATTTTAACCCTCGGACTCTTGGTAGGTTAAAAGGCTATAGTTCTAACATTTTAAAAAATATCATGTGTTGTTAATGGTCTCACTCAGCTTATATGTTATGTACCATGATGTTTCCTCTTGAAACTGAAAACCTGGAGACTTATGCCAGTTCCTCATCTACAGCCTGCACAGTGTGGGGATTTTCTGACCCAGGTCCTTTCGGTACAGCTAATCTACAGGGAATTTATCAGACACTGATCTGAGAGTAGGGTGTGTTCGTGGCAGGACTATGCTCAGCTAAAGGCCATAGGGACGGTCCATTTTCAGTTATTATGGAGTTGTGGGTTTTAATCACAAAAGTACACCAGACTGTGCTGTCTCTAGTAAACCCCCAAATGTTACTCAAAATGTTACACCTGCTTCAAGGCCCAGTTTACACCATGTTTCCTCCATGAGTTTTTTTTCTTCCTTTCAGAAACCATCTGCAGAATCAATTCCTGTCTTCCCACCATACTTTCTCACTGTCAACTATAGAGTACTTAGCACAGTCTCCTGCTTTAAGCCACTGATCTCTAATCCTCTTGTCTCTGTCACTGCAATAGGATCACCTGGAGGAGAACTGCACATAGTAAATAATTTATATGAGTTTCAGAGGCAGTATGGAGAGTGTTTAGATACTTCGGCTCTGGAGACAAAAGACTTGAGTTCCAATCCTAGCTTTGTCATTAATTAGCTGTTTATTTTTAGGAAAAATACTTGATCTGTTCTAAGTATCACTTTTCACCTTTCTGTAAAATAGGTATGATAATAGTACTTACCTAACTGGGCTACTGTGAAGATGAAATAATCCTATCTAATAAAAGAATAATATGCAAATGGACCACACCTCCACTACACTAACAAGCCACTCCCACCAACCACACCCACCAGCCAATCAGAGCAAGTATGCAAATTAACCCAACCAAGATGGTTACGGCCTCAGAGAGCGCAGGAGAGAGGCCTGGGTTGCCCCTGTGATGGAAGAAGCCAAGCTTTCCGCAAAGCCTGGCTGGATGAGATTAAGGGAACAAAGTTTCAATGGCTGTGCAAGCAGAAGGCTTGGCTCTGCTCCAGCCTACAAAGTTTTAATTGTAGAAGATAAATAAATCCCAGATACCCAGGGCCTCTGCTTGGGTTGCCAGGGTGTGTGGCCGGCATGCAAACCACCACAGGCCCCTCTCCCAGGCCACCCCATGCCCCAAGGGAACACCCATCCTGATTTAGGACACCCTTCAGGGCAAACCAACTGGCTCCCACCCATGCACCAGACCTCTATCCTATCTAATAAAATAGTAATATGCAGATTGACCATTACTCCAACACATAGTATGACTGCCCCCATGTGGACACAAGATGGCCACCACAAGATGGCCAGCAGGGGAGGGCAGTTGGCAGGGATGAGGCCTGCGGGGAAGGGCAGTTGGGGGTGACCAGGCTCACAAGGTAGAGCAGTTAGGGGCAAACAGAGTGGCAGGGGAGCAGTTAGGCATCAATCAGGCTGGCAGGGGAGGTTAGGGGGTGATCAGGCTGGCAGGCAGAAGTGATTAGGGGCAATCAGGAAGGCAGGCAGGTGAGCAGTTGGGAGCCAGCAGTCCTGGATTGTGAGAGGGCAGTCGGACATCCCTCAAGGGGTCCTAGATTACAGAGGGAGCAGGCTGGGTTGAAGGACACCCCTCTCTCCCCCTGTGCATGAATTTCATGCACTGGGCCTCTAGTATAATACAAAAGAAGCATTTAGCACAGCATTAGAATTATAGTGAGTGTTGAATAAAGGTCAGTTACATACTTTTCAAAACTGAAATGAACAGGGAATTTATCTTTTGGGAGTTCCTTCAGATAGTCAACAATGGTATATACTCAAATATTAAAGGCAGCATCAATGTTTGGGGCAGAGTTGAAATCTCATTGGGCTGATAAAAGTTTCATATTGGAAGTAATTTTATGATACTGTGTGATACTGGTTGGCCTTCAGCATTGTTTCTGTAACATAAAGACATAGATCTCTAGCCTCCAAGAGATCCTAAGACCAACCGAGCAGGAGACTGATGAAGACAGTGTCTTGAATGTGGTTTTTGAGTCCTGTATCCCAATTTCTCTCTAGTCATTGTCAAAAGCACCCTTTTCTTTTTTATCAAAGATTAGATGCTGATAAATTCATTGCTAGAAAAAAGTAATAGCTCACTTTATTATAGTATTATTTTCTTTGGATGCAAAGAACAACACAGGCATCTATTTTTCAAAGACTTAAAAAAAAGTTGTATCTAAATACATACCTTTAGCTAATTGCTCAAACCTTTTTCAGCGTGATTAAGTTTTCTTGGATTTTGCACATCTGAATTTGAATAAATGTTTGAGGGCATGATTATATGTTATTCATGTTTGTATTTCTAGATCCTAGTATATCATCCAATATAGGCAGTAGTTGCTAATGAAAAATATACAAAACTATATGTTGTATTGAAAAGGCTGAAAAATTTGCTTGTATTGGAATGTTAATAAAAATTACTTAAACTGTGTGCACTTCAAAGGTTTGAGTAAGGAATCCATTTTTGAGAACACTTTTTAGTATCTAAAGAAGATAGATTGGAGTATCTTGCTTTTGAGAATCAATTTTTATTAATTAGCAATGGATATTTAATTCTTCATTATTGATGAAATTCTACATTTACTTTCTTGTTTTTATGTTTTTAATGTCTGGCATATTTCTGACTTTTATCTAAATGTGAATTCATTATGTGTTTTATATATAGTTACTACTACATGCCAAAGTATAGTATGATGGACCTAACTTTTATGTATAAATTACCTAATAGCAGTAATACTCTCAAACTCCCATTGATATAATTTGCTTGATGATGAGAAATTGGAATTATATAAGCATTTAGATTATTTGGGAAAGGATTAATTAATTAATTAATTAATTAAGCCAATTGCATTGATTGATTTCTCTTTCTCTTCTCTCTCTCTCTCTCTCTCTCTCTCTCTCTCTCTCTCTCTCTCTCTCTCTCTTTCTCCCTTCCTCCCTCTCTCCCTTCCTCCCCCTTCCCTCCATACCTCCCTGCCTTTCTCCCTTCCTTCCTTTTTTTTTTTTAGCTTTTAGCTTATCATCAAAAGACTTTTAATTCTGTCATCCTATCCCCTGTATATGACCATATCTGTCCCAG
>PVJN01030532.1:0-25527 GCA_004026805.1 Lasiurus borealis | reverse complement strand
CAACACGTAGGTTTAAGTCTTTCATATTTAAGATCCCTACATTCTTGCTCAGCATTTTTGCCAACCATTTTCTTCAGTGATTGCTGCCTCTTCACAGAATTACATGGAGATTCTATTTCAATATTCCTGTCAGTCCAACCCAGTCACTCCTGCCCTTTGCATTTTCTTTTCTTTTTTTTAAATCCTCACCTGAGGATATCTTTTCATTGATTTTTAGAGAGAGTGGAAGTGAAAAGGAGAGACATACAGAGAGAAACATCAATGTGAGAGAGAAACATTGATTGGTTGCCTCCTACACGCATTTCAACCAGGGCCAAGGCTCGAACCTGCAACCAAGGCATATACTATTGATGGAATTGATCCTGGGACCCTTCAGTCCACAGGCTGATGCTCTATCCACTGAGCCAAACCAGCCAGAGCCTCATTTTGTCTTTTTTGTACTTTACCAAGTATATGGAGTCCAATTTCCCTTTTATCCAATCTTAAAATTGCTTTTTACCTTCACCCCTTCTTTCTTCTGCTTCTGTCTCTGGAGAGATAAACTAAGTTCTAGGAGATCAGGAACCAGGTCTGGTTTTGCTCAGCACCATATTGTGCCTGATACACAAGTAGTTGCCAACAACATCAATTAAATGGATGAATGAATGAATACTTAGAAGGATACTACTTATAGGTAGTAAACACAAAAGTTATATCTTTTCTTTGATGATTCTATAGGATTTATAAGAAGCACTGTTAGGAAAGTAGTATTTAGCCAGGAACAGTGCTAAACATTTTGCCTATCTTTAGAGTCAATGCTAATGGCTTTCTCAAACACTTTATATAGTAACATCCCCAGCACCTGTATACACACACTGGTTAATAAAATAAATGCGCTGAGTCTAACTCTAACTCTAACATTTTAGTTTTTGATGGTCAATCTTTCTGTTCTTGAGTCTCCATGGATTTCTTCCATTTCCCTCTAGCACAACTCATTTAGGAAGTCCTGGAATAGCCTGCCCATTTCTTCCTGCTCCCACCTGGAATGACCACTGAGGGTTATGAGGACAAAGGGCTTGAAGAATAGAACCTGTGGCCAGTGGATGGACCTATGTGCAAAGTACCACCCGCAGAGGAGGGAGAATGGAGACGTAGTTCAGGTGGTTACAGCGGAGAAGAAGGAGCGTGGTGGACTGGTTAAAGAACCTGCGAAAGAAGTTAGTGCCCAGGCAGGTAGGCTCCTGGTTTTGCAAATGTGGCAACATATGCCACATACCTGCAGTTTAGAAGGCATTCCAAAACAAGTCCAGTGACACAGTGACCATTCACACTGCACCTGACAATGACAGGAGAAAAAAAATGAGGTGCAAGACACAAAGAATGGGATTATCTCAACCAGGAAAGAGAAGTGCAACTTCTTGAAAGACAAGGAGCAAAGACAGTAAGCACTTTAGCATGAATTTATGGGCCCACAGAGCAAAAATCCTGCTATCTTTGTTAATCTGAATCCTTCCTGGGTTGTTCAGTTTTGAGCTTCAGGCCAGCTTCAGGACATCTCCTCATTAGGTGAGTCTCTGTAGCTTGTGTAGATCCTTGGACTCTGACCTGGTCTCTGGTGACATCCCTAGCTTTGCCCTCCCCCTGGGGCATCTTTTCTTCCTAGTGGCCCCTCTGACAACCGATCCCATTTTGTAACTCACATCCATGTGCTTGGCTTCTCAGGGACGAGGCTTTTATGGAGAGGGGACTAGTAGTTCAGGCCTGAATGTTTTGAGCACCCACAGAAAAATGAGCTGGAGTAGATAGTTGAAAATGGGAACCTAGAGACTTAATGTTTCTTAAATTCGAAAAATTTGAGTGTTGGTTAGTACACCATCCTTGGTCTTTTTCTCTTTCCACCTGCTCTAAGTAATGTTGTCCTCATTACTTAATTATTATTATTTTTTGTTAATCCACATCTGATGATATTTTTTTCCATTGCTTTTTTAGAGAGAGTGGAAGAATGTGTGTGGGGGGTAATGGGAGGGGGGGCAGAGAGAGAGAGAGAGAGAGAGAGAGAGAGAGAGAGAGAGAGAGAGAAACATAGATGTGAGACAGACACATAGATTGGTTGCCTCCCAACTGGGGCTCAAGATTGAACCTGCAACTTAGGTACATGCCCTTGACCAGGAATCAAATCTGTGACCTTTTTGTGTTAGAGCTGACACTCTAATCACTTACCCACACTGGCCAGGGCTGTCCTCACTTATTGATGGCTTAAGTGTCCACTTACAAGCTGACAGCTGCCTATGTGTCTTCCTCATGCAGCCTTACCACATATAATAATTATCACTGTTCAGTCTCTGTCACCAGAGTCCTAGATTCTTTGGAATGGGACAGTCTTTAATCATCAGTGAATCCTCATCCAACACTCTCATGAGTACTACTTACCTTTGCTGAATTACTCTAAACAGGAGAAAGATGAAATGATTATGGCACTGCCATATGACAGAACATTATACATCTATTAAAAGAATATTGTTGCCTTGGCCTGTGTAGCTCAGCTGGTTGAACATTGACCCATGCACTGAGAGATCACCAGTTTGATTTTTGGTCAGGGCACATGCCCCGGTTGCAGGCTCCATCCCCAGTAGGAGGTTTACAGGAGGCAGCCAATCAACATATTTTTCTCATTGATTTTTTTTCCCCCTCTCCCTTTCTCTCTGTCTAAAATTCAATAAAAACACATTGAAATATATTATTTCTGTCCTGGCCTGTGGTGGTCAGTGGTTAGAACATCAGCCCCCCACACCAGAGGGTCTCGGGTTCAAATCTCAGTCAAGGGCACATACCAGGTTGCAGGTCCAATCCAGATCCTGGTCAATCATGTAGAAAACATCCAATCAATGTGTCTCTGTCACATTGATATTTCTCTCTCTCTCCTTCCCATTCTCTCTAAAATCACTGAAAAAAATATACTTGTGTAAGGATTAACAATTATACACTAAGTGGACAGATTATTATGACCACCTGAGGTTTGTGGGCAAATGAGCCATACCCTGAATCGTATGGAATATGAAAGCCACCTTTGCTGTCTGCAGTTACCAAGATAAAATGTTTCCAATTCGCACAGGAACCCAAGGATTGGACAGTTGAGCATTGGAAAAAAGTCATGTGGTCCGATGAATCACACATTTCCAGTTGCATCATGCAGATGGCAGAGTAAAAATTTGGCAGAAACAGCATGAAAGCATGCACCCTACATGCATGAGTTCAACCCTTCAAGCTGATGGGGGCAGTGTTATAATTTGGGACATGTTTTCCTGGCATGATTTGGGCCCTTTAAATCATGTGGAACAACATCTGAATAGCACAACATACTTAAGTATTGTTGCTGATCAAGTTCATCCTATCATATTGATGGCGTATCCCAATGAAGATGGCTTCTTCCAATAAGACAATGTGCCATGCCAGGAGTGGTTTCAAGAACCTGAGGGAGACTTTACCTTGCTTAGGTGGCCCCCACAATCACCAGATCTCAATCCAATTAAAAGAAGTTAAAAGAGCCATCAGGCAGTTGGTTCCACAACCATCAAATCTCACAGAACTGGACAGTGTCATTCATCAGGCATGGTGTCAGATTCCTCACACCACTTTTCAACATCTCATGGAATCAATGCCAAGAATCGCCACAATATTGAAGGCAAAACGTGGCCCAATGAAGTACTGATGGGGTGGTCATAATAATCTGGCACTCAGTGTATATATATAATTTCTAAAAAATAGTGACATGAGAAAGGGCTGATGAAATACTAGAGAAGATAGTAGAGAGACAATACTGTATCTATAATATGATGTCAACTTAGCAAAAACATACATGTATATGAGAAGACAAAAACAGATAAGAAAACACATCATCAGTTTAGCAGTAATCATCTCTAGTGACAGGACTAGCTGCTGTGTGTGTGTGCGTGTGCGTGTGCGTGTGTGTGTGTGTGTGTGTGTGTGTGTGTTTTATTGCCATTTTAATTCTGTATGCATAGATTTCTCTCTCTCTTTCTTTCTCTAATTATAGCAGTTCCTTTAGCATTTCTTGTAATACTGGCTTGGTAGTGATGAACTGCTTTAGCCTTTTTTTTGTTTGTTTGTTTGGGAAGCTCTTTATTTGACCATCAGTTTTGAATGGTAGTCTTGCTGGATAGAGTAATATTGGTTTCAGATCCTTGCTTTCTATTACCTTGAGTACTTCATGTCATTCCCTTCTGGACTGTAGAGTTTCTCGTGAGAAATCAGATGTCAGCCTTATGGGAGCTCCTTTATAGGTGACAGTTTGCTTTTCTCTTGCTGCCTTTAAGATTCTCTCTTTGGCCAAGACCGGTTTGGCTCAGTGGATAGAGCATCAGCCTGCAGACTACAAGGTCCCGGGTTCGATTCCGGTCAGGGACATGTACCTTGCTTGTGGGCATATCTCCAGTGTGGGGTGTGCAGGAGGTGGTTGATGGATGTCTCTTATCAATGTTTCTGACTTTCTGTCCCTCTCACTTCCTCTCTGTGAAAAATCAATAAAATATATTTTTAAAAAATTCTCTTTGTCTTTTAATTGTTGGCATTGTAATGAGGATGTGTCTGGGCAAGGGCCTGTTTGGGTTTTTCTTACTTGGGGTTCTCTGTGCCTCCTGAAATTGTGTGACTTTTTCCTTCACCAGGTTAGGGAAGTTTTCTGCCAATATTTCTCTCTCTCTCTCTCTTTTTTTTCCCCTGCCATTATTTCTTCAAACACATTCTATATCCCTTTCTCCCTTGCTGCCTCTTCTGGCACACCTACTATTCTAATATCGCTATGTTTCATATTGTCCCACAGCTCCCTTAACCTGTCCAGCTGTTTTTTAATTTTTTTTTTCCTTTTTGGTTCTCTGATTGAGTAATTTTTTTCCTCTAATTCACTGATTCGATCTTCAGCTTCCCCTAATCTGCTGGAGGGAATGACTCAGCCCAGGAAACCAGGGTGTATGCCTCTGAGCTCTAATCCCAGAGCTCCCCACGCTGGCTTCTGCTCATATAGCTCCTGTTCATTCTTTCCTTCCTCTACCAGAGCACCAGGTGAGTGGCTGCACAGGAATTTTGTGTGTTGGTCCTTTAAAAGTTTGCCTGCTTTTATAGCCAGATATTATGTAGGTATTCTTCTCAGTTCTGGTGGTCTCTGCTGGGATCCCACCTTGCACATCATATCCCAGAGTTCTCAGTGGCAACCCCTGAGAACTTCCCTAGCTATCTGTGGGAACCCAGCCCTCCCCTCTCCTAACCATCTCTATGTGGTTTCCACTTTTGGTCCTCGATTATCAGGGTTCTTTCCAGTGAGTCTTCTGTTGATTATTCAGGATTTTTTTCTGTATTTTAGTTGTTAATTCCAGTTTGGTCCTGGAAGCATGTCTGTGCAACATCCACTTATTCCACCACCATTTTAAATCTCCTTTTGTGCGTTTTTAAAAGATTTCCTTATACTTCCCCAAATTTCAGTAAGAACATATTAATTTATTATTATTTAAATATAAACATTCCCCAGCCGATGATACTGAGTGGTTAGAGTGCTGGCCTAACCCCTGAAAGGTTGCAGGTTCCATCCCCAGCCCTGCTCAAAGTAGTGTGTATGGGAGGCAACCAATCAACATGACTCTTGCACATCAATGATTCTCCCCCTCTCTCTCCCCTTCCTTCCTTCCACTATCTAAAAATCAATGGAAAAAATATCCTCAGGTGAGGATTAACAGCAAAAAAAAAAAAAAAAAAGGATCTTTAAGGAGGGAGCTGAAACCACTTTGACTCTGTGGAAAAAGCATTGGCCTACAGACTGAAGGGTCCCAGGTTCACTTCTGGTTAAGGGCATGTACCTTGGTTGCTGGCATATCCCTCGTAGGGGGCGTGCAGGATGCAGCTGAATGATGTTTCTCATCAATGTTTCTAACTCTCTATCCCTCTCCCTTCCTCTCTGTAAAAAAATCAATAAAATATATTTAAAAATTAAAAAAAAGTGTAAGAGTGTGTATTACCCCAATGAGGATACATAATATGTAAAATATCAACTATATTTCCCTATTCACATAAAAACACATCTATGTCACACCCTGTTATTAAAATAAAACAATGACAGATATGTACTACAGTATGAATGGAAAAAATTATTTTGACTGATTTCTCTATGGGTGAGGTTTATTCTGCCCAGGGATCCCCTTTCATCTGATAGTATCTCTCACAAGGTACACCTTTCAGGCTACCTTGGGTAGTCTCCATGCCATTAATTCTTTAGAGAACCAAATCTCCAGCTCCTCAGAAGTAAGTGTGAAAGCTTTGGTTGTAGTTTTCTTCCCCCATTCACCCACATGGACTTTTGCACACTTTTCTTGTTTCATTCTGTATGCCACTGACGGCATTAGGAGTGTACATATGCTAGTGCCTTCATGCCTGGTGATTAGATAGGGCAAAGTCTTTCATAAATCACTGTGTCAGGGCCCACAAGCTCAGGGAATCTGCTATTTAAATTACAAAAGTCATTTCTAGAAAATTCTGAACATAATACAATTGCTCTAAAATAATTTGTATGTAGTATATTGTCCATCTTGAGACTTTATAAAGGTCAGTATTCCCCCACTGAGGACACATAATATGTAAAAGATCAACTATATAACAACTTATCTTCTGTATTTTTAAAGGATCTTTGCATGCAAGTTACAGATACTAACTGTAGCTAGCAAAGAGAATAGGTCTCTATCACAGGGACACACACTGTTCTCTCCTAAAGAGCTGCTGGGTTTCAGGAAAAATGAAAATGGAAACCAATAATACCCAGGACTCTCTCCAGTTCTCGTCTCTGCTCCTTTCTGCAGACAGCATTCTCTTTTTCTCAAATCTTGGAAGACAAAGTGGCTACCTCACTGCTGCTGGAGTCACCTGCTAGTTTCACCCCTTCTAAGTGGCTGACTTGATTTTCTCAACCCAATTCTAAAAATCTCTGAAGATAATCTGATTGGCCCATCTCAGATCTTCAGTTCCTCCTCAGTCCATTCAAATGGTGACAAAGGCAGAGTCAGGTAGTCATGGCTTTTGGAAGCCCACATTATGAGCTGGGGACAGATTTCAGAGAAGCAAGAACCATATGAGCTAGGAGACACTCCAAATTAATAGACTTATAAGTGTATTAGAATAAGACCAGTGTCAGAGAGCATCTAGGGCAGCAGTTCCTAAATGGGGGCAGAAGAGGCAGGGAAGTCAACAACTCTGAACCCTAAGAAAGTTTTCACAATATCCTCCTTATGACATATTTCTAAGGAAACTGCCTATAACTCATCAGTATTCAAGGGGTCTATAAACTTTCCCCTTTAACCCAGCCAACACACACATACACAGTTAACTAGTCCTATATAATAAAAGCCCAGTGAATGAATGGTAGAACGGCCAGAACTACCCGTTGACTAGTTGCTATGATGTGTACTGACCACCAGGGGGAAGACGCTCAACGCAGGAGCTGCCCCCCTGGTGATCAGTGTGCTACCACAGTGGGAGCGCTGCTTGACTGACAGGGGTGAGCTGCTGCTCCCCTTGTGAACCCCAAGCGGATGGGCAGGAACCTGGGCTGCAATCGTCTCTTACTCACTTCCTGCCACCTCCTCTGGATGCCCGCAGGCCATGCAGTGCTGCTGCCTTTGGGCTCACAAAGATGACCTCAGAGGCTGGTTCATGGCCATTGTGGGACTGAGGTCTACTCCGATGCCTCTCAGTGCTATTGTCCCTGGGCCTGTCCCCAACCGTGTCCCCTAGAGAGGCTAGTGCTCCGGCTCCACAGAAGATGCAGGACCAGGGAGCAGCCACTCAGAGGGCAGATCCACAGCTGCTTGGCTGACCTGCAGTGCTTTCACAGTGGGCGGATCCCCACAGGCCACTCCCCCCACCAGTGCACGAATCACGTGTACCAGGCCTCGTCTATAATAATAAAAGGGTGATATGCAAATAGACTGAACAGCCGAACAGCAGAACAACAGTCCAAATGACCTTCCAGATGAAGCTGGGGTTGGGAGGGCCAAGGCAGCCAGGGCTGAGGTAGCCTGGGCTGCAAGGGCCCACACAGCCTGGGTTGTGAAGGCCTATTCTTTTTGACTTCAGAGAGGGAAAGGGGAGATAGAAATATCAATTGATTAGAGAGAATCATTGATTGGCTGCCTCCTACACGCCCCCCAATGGGGATCGAGCCCGCAACCCAGGCATGTACCCTTGGCCAGAATCAAACCTGGGACCTTTCAGTCCACAGGCCGATGCTCTATCTACTAAGCCAAGGCAGCTAGGGCCGAAGGCCTATTCTTACATAAATTTTGTGCATCAGGCCTCTAGTCCTATCTAATAAAAGGGTTATATACCATCACTCCATCACAAAGATGACAGCACCCATAGCCACAACATGGTGGCACCCAGTCCTCTTAGCCTCGCCGTAGTCCCCGAGTCCCAGGGGGGCGATTGCTGAGAGAACAGCATAAGCAACCTGGCCCGGCAGAATGCTGGCTTTATTGCTACACCAGGCTCAGGCTGGCCCCCTGGAGCCAGAGCAGACCTGGACAGGGCAGGGGGTTGGCCTGCAGCCTCCACGGCTGAGCACAGGCCTGGAGAGGAGACCGTGCGCCTGCCTCTCATGGAAGCAGCGCGGCTCCCTCCCACCTCTCGGGTAAGCAGCATGGCTCCCTTCAGCCTCCTGGGGAAGCAGAGTGGCTCCCGGTAGCGTGCTGCGGTTCCCACCAGCTCCCACAGAAGCGGCAGGAGGCCTACTGCACGCGACATCACTCTATAGGCTACTAGTTTCTTAATAATAAGCCATCCTATTAACATGAACCACACAATTTAAATCAATTAGGTATAAGTAGTGCAGTTTGAGAGGGATGTCTGATTTAACACAATATGATTGTTAATGAAACACTGAGAAATACTGAATCTAAAAATTTATGAGTAGTTCTGAATCCAGCCCTTAAGTACACTGCACTTCATAAGTCTGTAATTTAAAAAAGATTAAATTAAAAGAAACAAAAAACTGCCAAACTCAGAAAAATACTTAAAAAAATTTAAAAAAAAAAATAAATGTGGGTGCAAGTTATAGACACTAACTCTAGTCAGCAAAGAGAACAGAGGAACAATATTTTGTTGCATATAGATTGGTTTATTTAATTAATTTAAAACATTTTCTTGATTCTATTACATATAAAATTATATAAAGAGAAAAGTATAAAAAGCAGTGCTAGGATGAGAATAATATGAAGGTATAGGGGAAAAAGCTAATATTTTATATAATTAGTCTTTTACCTTAAACCCTCTTAAAAGTGTTACATTTCCCCAATAGTTCTAAATTTCATAAAGAATAACAATTTTTCTATGTCTACTATATTTAAGTTATATTGCATTCTTTTTTATTTTTTAATTATAGAGGTAATACCTGGTGATTGTAAAAAGATAAAAAATCAATTTGTAAGTAAAACACATAGGTATAATCTTTCACCCTCCCAATCATATTCTCCTTTCCAAATGCAGCTACTTTAACATTTTACTATGTGATCGTTCTTGTTATTGTTTTTTTTTTTCTAAAAAGTTACACACATTACTATGATGTAATTTGTGAACAATTTTTTCAAAGGCCATCCATTGTATTTTCATGCCTTAGCATGATTTTCAATTTCTCTAAAACTTGATCTCACTTGCTTTTATTTCTCATTTACTTTTCTGTAAGAAGATATAACTTTTCAACAAGGTAGTCAATTCCCCAACTTTTATGTCGTTCTTCAAATGCATCTACTTTCTCAAGACACTGACAAGTGCATACTGAACCTGAAACAAGAAGGTAACAAGTTAAGACTTTATGAAGAATGTAATCAGGGATTCTTTTCAAGACACATCAAATGACTCGAAAAACTGTGTACTGAAGGTTTTTCTTTTTTTTCTAATGAAAATGGGGAATTACTAAGGCAAATTCTCAACTTTGAATGATCACTTATAATGACTTAAGAGCCAAACTAAACATACCATCTCTCTGGAAGAATTCAAATGTCTTCAACATAAGCATACCATTTAGCTAAAAAAACGTATTACAAAAATAAAAGGCATATTCCAGAGATCTCTCATTTTCTATGACAAAACAGTCTTCAATAAAATGGTCTATGACCTTTAAATTTTATATTTCTAGATTGTAGGGAGTGGCTGCAGTGGTCGGCAAACTGCGGCTCTCGAGCCACATGCGTTTGCTGCTCTGTTGACTAATGAATTTGCCGACCACTGATCCTAGACTCTTGATTCCAATAATTACAGGCTGTTGTTGTTTCTTTGATTAAGCCCCTAATCCAGTGGTCAGCAAACTCAGTGAACAGAGTGGCAAACCGTGGCTTGTGAGCCGCAGTCTGCCGACCACTGGATAGGGATAAGCCGACGACTGACATGTTGGCAAAGCCACAAACAAGTCCCAGGTAAAGGGCACAGCCCTCTTAGCATAATTAATTAGCTTGACCTTATGATGCTCCCTAGATCTTATCTGGGTAGCTAATGGGCTGTGGGAGGTTCATCAAGCGTTGCCAAAACAAGTGAAACTCACAAGAACACTGTAACTATGATGTCCACACCTTGTTTACCTCTGGCTATAAAATAAAGGCTCAGCTTGCAGACTGGTTAGCTCAATGTGGCCTTAGCCAGGCGCTGGAGATCCACCTACACCCAGCTTATTCTCTTTGTCTTTTCTACACCCTCCACCCCCTCCCTCAGGTACACTGAAGCCTTGGCTGAGCTGGCCCAGCACACTAGATAACAGCTAACTGTTGACTTTATTTAAAAAGTTACAGCATACATTCATAACTTACCAAACAGTCCTTTAATTTCATCGTCTGATACATAAAATGGTGGGCCTAGGTAAAAAAAAAAAGATGGTCAGATCTCATTCTAAAGAGAAATAACTTCTCAGGACCCACTTCTCAGCTTATTTCCAATGACCTAGGTACACTTATTCCATATACAATTTGACTAGCCAAATAGGTGAGCATGTGACAGGTTCTGCTGCTGCTTTTCTACCATCTCATACCAAAGCCTGGCTTACTGAGGTGGGTTCCCATCTCCAGCAGAGATGAGGGGGCTGAGCCAGCCAAGGGACTTGGAAACACTGAAATCCTACAGGAGTTCATTAACAAAGTCCCCGGGGTTTCCTTCATCATCTGGGATATTGATTGTCTACTGCTACTGCATTCCCTACATTCTGTACCCCCTCCAAATTGCTGAGGAACATTAACTTTAAAGGAAACTTAGCTTCTGCCCTTCTCTAGAGTTCCCTTCTGAGCTCCAACCCCAGGCATTGCTTGCTGTGTTTTCTTCCCATAGGCCCCTCCCTAAGTCTGCTGTTCAGGAATGAACTTGAAATAAGATTAGTAGAGCCAATATCTGTCTTCATTAATTTCTATTTCCATCCAATTGTCCCAGATTTAATTAAGAACAACGGGTCTCCTCTTTTAATGAGTTTTTAAAATGATTAAAAGAGAAAAAAACACACATATAAATGTTTCTAAAACACAGTACTTTTAAAAAAGCACAATTAAATATCAAAAACAGAATTTTTAGAAATGAAAAGTCTACATAGTCGGTTTTCAAATCTTCCTGAAGATGAAGTTCAGTGATCACAAAAGTTAAGCTTTAATGTTCAAACACATCAAAATGGGTCCAGAAAAAAATAGCACTTTTACAAATTTAAAACAAAGGTAATTATAAAAAATTCAATCAATAAATTATAAAATTTCATAAATTAAATAGCAATAGTTCAGAGCTTTTCTTGCACATCTCCTATCTCCCCATGTCTATTTCTGACACGGTCATCCTATGAGGGTGCTTGTGTGTGTGCGCCCACAGACATCTGCCCAGATCAGCCCACCATTACAGATGACATACATATGCCCTATCTATAGCAAAGCAACCAAATCTCTCTCCCTCCTAATCATGAGATTTCTCTTTTACATTAGGGCCATCCAGTTCTCCCTCTCTTTCATGGTTTGAGCAGTGAATGAACAAAATGGTAATGGAACATGAGAAAAATATGTATCCAGTGGGAAGACAGAAAAAGTTTATAGTTTCCATTAGCCAAAACTAGACGTATCTTCATGTGTGTGTATAAGCACTATACTTCCTATGGGATAAATTAGGAGAAAATGAATGCTATTCATGTCATAGAATTAAATCAGGAAATGAGACAATTAGAGAAACAGACTTTACCTGCATATTTAGTTGGATCATAAGAAAAAACACTCAAGAGGTAGTGGAACCCTCTTCTCATTAGGGACAGCATTATATCTGCATAGCTGAAACAAACAAACAAAAACACACAAAAAAGTACGCGAGAGAAATCTCTACAAAGGCAAAGCCTGGTAAGGAGGGAAGGCAGCCTTTACTTTCATCTACATCACTGAGCTTATTTCTCCTAACAACCCTGTGAAGCCGATTCTCGTTCTAAAAGTCAGAAATGGGTTACACAAATTGTATCATCTGCCTAAACTGGGAAATAATAAAAATGGGAGTGAAAATGAGGCTGTTTCCAGAGCCCCTCAGAGCAGAAGACTTTACAACGAGACGAGCAGAGGTCACTTCCACCCTGATGTACCCAGCGGCCTGGCCACTTTGAACACATTCTTCCCAAAGGGCCACCGGGTGCTCTGGGGCAGTGATACCTCTTCCCAGGCTGGTCCCAAAATCACGTGGGCGCTTGCTCAAAGAAAAGATGCTTGAGCTCCATCCCCACAGACAGATTCAATAGGTTTACTGTGGGATATGGTTTGCTGTAGGGCAAGCATGTCAAACTCATGACCCGCAGGGTGCATGCCTTATTTGGCCAGTTCAAGCCTTTGAGTTTGACATGCTTGCTGTAGAGTATCAAGTATCCTGGATGGCTGGGACCTTGCCAAGGGCACATGTAAGAGGTACATAACACAACCTCTCCCCTCTGTTTATCTGGGGAGAGACAAAACTAACAGGTAAAGATTCAAGATAGTATGAAATTTAAGTTCTGCAAGTATGGTAATAAACCATGAGTTTTGGGGACAGTTCCTTTGTGGTAGGTGGCTAGGGGAGCATGTTACACCACTTCCCAGCCATGTCTGTTTGGTTCAGAGTGAGAACTTCACCTTGATAGGGCCCATCAGGAGCCCTGACAAGAGCCAGAATGGGGCCCAGGACAGAATGATGAGTGGGACCAGTCAAATTATTCCACAGGAAAGTAAATTAAGAGACCCAACAAGGAGTCGCTGGCAAGCTGTGTTTATTGCACTGAAAGCTGGAGCTGCTGTGCTGTGTGGTGAAGAGGCTGAGGGTGGTGAGCCAATCTGATATGTAGGTGCAGAAATGGAGCAAGCAGAGAAAGCTGGGAGGACAGCCGACATTCACACAGGGAGGCAGAGAGGCCAGGAGAGAGAGACAGACAGAGATGGGCAGACTGTCCAGCTCCAAGGGAGAGCTCTGGCTCTTGGCACACCAGGGACATGGTCCGCCCTTACAGTGAGCTTTGTGACTTCCGGTTTGCTCCCCACTGCTTTGTGGAGTTTACCTATGCAAACCAAAGCCCCTGGAGGGACTAACCTTAAAACAAATGAACATCTGTAGGGAGTGGAAACACCTACAAGGTTAGACATTGAGCAGAAGTGTGTTCGGTATTCAAACATGGTGTTTTAGGGGTACAGAGAGATTTCAGGTGAATTTCTGAGTGGATAAAGGACATAGATGTCACACGGAAAATGCCAAGCAGATCCTGGAAATGTGATGTGCATGTTTAGGAGAGAGAACAGAGATGGAAATATAAAAATGGTAATGGCAAATGCCATGTCCAATTTGTCCAATTATTTCCCCAATATCTGGCGTAGGATATATTTAGAGCATAGTAGGAACTGAGTATGTATTTGTTGAATAACTGAAAGTAACAGGAGAACTGCACTGTCACCAAAGGAGCAAATATCAGAGAGAAAAGCAGCCCTAGCCAGTTTGGCTCAGTGGGTTGAATGTCAGCTTACAGGATTGCTTTCTCATATTTTAATTTTCTTTTCTAATAAGGCAAGGAACAATAAGCATGGTCACTAAAAACATTGATTATAAAAGCTCTAATATAATAATAGCTAATTTTTAGTGATTTAGAGTTGAAAGGCCCTTCCAACACATATCATTTCTCTTAATTCCTATAATAACCTTGTAAGGTAGTATGATGTAGGGATTATGAGTATGGACTTTGAAGCTAAACTCCCTGGTGTGAATCTCCGTTCTGTCATATGTTGTCTAACTTTGGACAAATAACTTAATCTTTTTGACCTTAGTTTCCTCATTTGTACAATGGAAATATAACCATGACTCAACATTACCAATTTAGTGATCAAAGTTATGTATTTTGTGCTTTTTTTTAACGTATATAATCAACCCTATGTTTTCTTAAATGAATCCTGTGCTTTCATCTCTGACCAAGCTCTGATTACAGTTGAGCAGCCTGTTCTGGCAGTAAGAAAGGCTGATGCCATCTGTAAAATCGCAGGTGTCCACAATAAAACCACAGATGTACAGTTGAAGCAAAGTGAAAGATAACATCAGACTGGAATGAGCCTGAGTAGGAGCTGTAAGACTTCCTTTCAGCCCCCTCCCTTACTCCCACTCTCTTTCTCAAGAGAAACTGCACATCCACATTTCCCTCGGGAATTTTCCCCCTCCTAAATTCCCACCAACTCCCTATAAGAATCACTAGCTTGACCAGAGATGTTAAGATAGGTTTTTGAGGATAAGCATCTCCCCATCTTCTTGAGACAGCGGCACCTGAATAAACCACTTTCCTCTCACCAGCACCTGTCTCACAAGTTTGCTTTTGCAGTGGCAGGCAGATGAACTTGGGTTGTTTCAGGAATAATGAGAGCATATACCTCACAGGGTTGTTTTGTGGGTGAAATGTGTTGGTACACATAAAGTATTTAAAACAATGCCTGGCATATGCCAAATGTCTGACAAGTATCATCTGGTATGTTAATGATAGTGGTACTAGTAGGAATATTACATTTTGCAAAGGAGTAAACTGAGACTTAGAGAAGGTAAGTACTTTCATCAAGGTAACACAGCTTCTTGGAAATGACAGAGTCACAAACACTGTACCCAGGTCCCTATGGTACTTTTTAGATAAATATGGTGTTGGATATAGGTCTTCTAATTCCAAATACAAAATGCTACTTTAAACCAGTAAAAGTCTAGCTAATTTCTAGAATCCAGAAAAAGCACAGCATACTAAATTAAGAAGGCAAAAAATAAATAAAAAAGTAAAGAAAAGAAGAAATAAATGAAAAGCCAACATAATTAAAGAAACCGAATTACTAACCGTTTACGGTCACCTGGGTTAATAGCAACGAATGCTCCTCTATCCCAAATCCTGTCAAATTTGCCAATATTTGCCCTATCAGAAAAAAAAAGAAAAAAGTTACAACATTTTATATAAGAAACATCAAATCTTTAACACATTGAACAGTGTTTCCCATGGTGCATGCTGGTACTGCACCAGGTGTTATAGATCTAGGTGTGAAGGTGACATCTGTCTTGCTTTCCCTTCCTTTTACTTACTTATCTAGGGTCATGATAATGTTTCCCATAGTTTGGAAGCTCTCCAAGGACAAAAATAGTGGGGAGGTAGGACGTGTTCAATGACTGCTGGCCTCACTGATTTTTTGTCAGACATGTAGCCTACGATAAAAATAACTGCAGAATAGACTCAAAGCAATGCTTTGTGAGTGCTACTACAAGTGGATGGAGGAGAGGAAAGACCTGCCCCCACCCCCAGCACTGCCAGCAAGTACTAAGATTTTTAAAAGTGTAGAGATAGTATTCAGTCCTACCTGGGAAGATCAAAAAGGTTGCAACAGTACAATGAGATGTTCCCCGAAGAACTCTGTAATGAAAAAGTCAAGAAAAAAAATTCTACTTATTAGGAGGTATCTGAGTAGTAAAGGAAAGAAAAGAGGGGAAAAACAAAGATGATGGAGAGAGAAGGCATAATTAAATATAAAGGATATAATTTTACTGTAAATAATATTTTTATTGAAAATAAATTTTTACTGGAAAACATGACATACTTTTTAAAAAACCTGGTTCTTTTGGATCAACTCAAGGAGAAAATGAAGAGAGATTAACCTCATTAACTTGTTAAAATTTAGCAATATTTATTTTAGCAGAGTCCAGTTCAATCAATACCAGGCAAGCTGATAGAGAAAGGTTAAATATATTAAAAGTTATTCATGAAAAGTGCAGTCCCCTTTGCTCTTTCATTCATTTGTCTAATGAGCATTATTTTCTGAGTGCTTTGTGGATAGGACTACCCTGGTTGTAGATAGTGGATGTGAATTTGACACAGTCTCTGACCACAATGGGGACAGCCTGGTGGAGCAGAGTGGCGTGGGTACAGATAAACATGACACTGCAGAACAGCCTGTACTGCTCTGGTTGTGTCTGAGAACTATGGGAACAGAGGCCAGAACGGGGAACTGACTGGGGAAAGGCCGAACAAGAGGTGGCTTTAAAAGGGTGTTGGTGCATCTGCTAACATTGCAGGGGTTGGGCTGGGGTGCAGTCAAAGAAGAGTATCATGACATGGATTCCATCTTGTCCAGAGGATGGAAGTCTAGGAGGTGGGGTGCAGGCAGGGGTGAAGGGAAAGTTAGCAAAGGTGCTTCAGGATGTGAAACTCTTAAATTATATTCTGAAATGAGTGCCAACAGAGGTTTATAAATACAGGAGGGAGGGTCTTTGAAGACCAGTTCAGAAGTACTCTGGGGCAGCCCAGAGAGTGCTGGGCCTGGAGGCAGGGAGAACCAGTGCATCTTTTTTCTTTTTCTTTTTTCTTTCCTTTCCCTTTCCCTTTCCCTTCCTTTCCTTCTCTCCCTCTCCCTCTCCCTCTCCCTCTCCCTCTCCCTCTCCCTCTCTCTCTCCTCCCTTCCTCTCTTTCTTTGCAACCAAGACACGTGTCCTTGACCAGAATGGAACCTGGATCCTTTGGTCTGCAGGCTAACGCTCTATCCACTGAACTAAACCAGCTAAGGCTAGCCAATGCATCTTATCTATGGATGCAGACTGGAATCACTGGGAAACTTTCAATAGTACTGATGCCAGCCCCACCCCAGAGGTTCTGACTTATTTGGCCTGTGGTCAGATCTCAGTCTGGGAACTTTGAAAGCTCCACAGGTGACTTCAAATGTGAGGGCTGAGAACCATTGCTCCAAGAGGCATCTGAAAGCAGGACTAACCTCTTTGGACTGAGTAATCTCCTGAGATTCTTAGATGATTGTGAATGGAGTAAAAGGAAGTTGTAAAATAAAGTACTAGCAAGCCTCCTAATGTCCTGAGCAATTAATTTCAGTATTTAAAAATGAGAATACTTTGTGAGAGACTGAAAGTACCAACAATAGCCAGACTACATAAGACAAGAGAACTTGGACCAATAAGCTCTCAGCAACCAGGCTGGGAAGCCAAACCACAGCCTATGTGGTCAATGACTGCCAGCCTCCTTAATTTTTATCCTTCCCACTCAAGACCAACCAGAGAAAGTCAAATATGTAACTTAAACCCATTACATAGTATGGCCTCCTATAGTTAGCCCCATTTTGGCTTCCCCAGCCCAACAGCCTCCAATCAGGGCACACCTGAAGCCTTTGTTTTTCACTATTAACTTTCCCACTCCCATGCCTGCCTTCGAGGCTCTTCCAAATGCAAGAGGCTCGCCGTCTCTGCCTGTTTACATTAGGGCCTTTACGAGTGTTATTCCCACTCTATTACCACAAGCTGGTGAAGCAGTGCCACTGGATCATTCTGGTCATAGGATGACAACTTCCCAATCTATTATTTCCAACCTAAGTGCTGCCCTGCATTTCACAGCCTTAAAACTATTTGCCAGCTACACCTTTGCCATTCTACAGGTCTCTTAAAACTCAGTTATCTCCAAAACAAAACTCCTTTTCTCTTGCTCTTCAACTTGCTTTATTCCCGGCCATTCAACCTGTCATCTATTCTGGAAATACAAACTCATCATCCTCTTGATCTCTCAGTTAATCACTAAATACCCCCAGTTTGACATCCTCAGCATTTCTTTAATCTACCCGTGTTCCTCTAAACACCCCTGTCACTCTCCTAGCTCAGGTTTTCAAGATCTTTCCCAGACCACTGCTCACAGCCTCCCATCTGATCTGTCAGGAGGCTCTTTCCCTTCAAATTTACTGCCCTTGAGGCCACAAGGCTCTGTTGACTCAAAGAAAAATCTGACCTTGTCATGTTCTCACTTAAAACCACCCCACTGGTGTGGCTCAGTGGTTGACCATCAACCCATGCACCAAGAGGTCACTGGTTTGATTCCTGGTCAGGGTATATGCCTGAGTTGTGGGCTCGACCCCCAGTGTGGGGGTGTGCAAGAGGCAGCCAATCAATGATGTTTCTCTCTCATAAATCTTTCTTTCTATCTATCTCTTTCCCTTTCCCTCTCTCTAAAACAAACAAAACAAAACAGGGGTGGGGGGTCATGAACCCTGAAAGTCCTAAACCTGATATTTAAAAAAATAATAATAATAAATAAAACCTTGCTGCACAGTCTGAAGGTATCAGCTTCACAGAGCATCTGAGACCATGGATGTGAAGCCCTGCCTTCCCATCCCTATAAGTCACCATGCTTCATTCAGGAAGCTCCCACAGGCTGGGTTAGGTAATTTCCTCTCTGTTCCCTTAATACCTGTGCCATTACACTTAACTCCATTTATGACAGCTTTCTTTTCTCTTCTAAGCTAAAGGATTCTTTGGGGCAGGGACTAGTATCTTCTCAATGTCTCATGCAGGGTGTGGTGCAAGACAGGTTTCAGGAATGAGAATTTATAAATTTAAAAAATCATATAGGCCCTGGCTGGTGTGGCTCAATTGGCTGAGCATCATCCTGTGCACTAAAAGGTCACCAGTTCGATTCAAGGTTAGGGCACATACCCAGGTTTGTGGGCTTGATCTCCAGTTGGGGTGCACAATGAAGGCAATGAATTGATGTTTCTCTCTCTCTACCTTTCCCTTACTCTGTCTTTTAAAATTAAATGAAATAAATTGTGCTGTGCCAGCATAGCCAAGGGTTCAGTAAGCCTGAGGAGGGGCGGCGAAGGACTGAAGAAAAGACAAAGAGAATAAGCTGGGTCTAGGTGGATCTCCTGTGCCTGGGTAAGGCTACAGAAAAAGATCCAGGAGGCAAGCTGAGCCTTTATTTTATAGCCAGAGGTAAACAAGGTAGTGGTCACCATAGTTGCAATGTTCTTGTGAGTTCCACTTGTTTTGGTAGCACTTGCTGCATCTCCCACAGCCCATTAGCTACCTAGGAAGGACCTGGGGGAGAGGGGTCATAAAGTCAAGCTTAATTATGCTAAGAGGGTTGTGCCCTCTAAGCTGGGACTTGTTTGTGGCTTTGCCAACAGGTCGATCCGAGGCTTAATCCTATAGCTGCTCCCTATAATCAATAATGAGAGAGAATCACTGAATGGTTGCCTCCCGCATGCCCCATACCAGGGATGGAGCCTATAACCCAGGCATGTGCCCTGACCAGGAATCAAACCATGACCTCCTATTCCATAGGTTGACGCTCAACTACTAAACCATGCTGGGTGGGGTATCTATCAATCTTTTTAAGCCCTAGCTCCTTAATTTATAAGTGAATCTTACATACAGTGAATCTTGCATAGTATCCTCATTCATATTGAAAAACATTTTTGTGGAGGTATGGAAATAAATATTTATAAAAAACAAAACAAACCTTGAATACTTTGGCTCCAGGAATTTCCTTGATTGGTTCTTCTGAGTAAGAAAGATTCTGCTCCGTAAAAAATTCCCGTATCCCAAGCTCACTGATTTCCACACCGACTACACTGTGTCCCCGATCTGCAAACCTGCATAAAATCATATATTTACACTTAAGTTCTTATTTTAAATACAGTATTAAATAAAAGAACATTCCCAAGCATATATTTTCCTTAACTTTAAGGGATTTAGATGAATTTAGGTTCATACAATTTCATAGAACATACAGATCCAAAGAAAGTGAATCTATATATTTTCAAACCATATGTTATATGAAACTCTGAAAAATTCATTTATATGACTTTAGGAAAATAATTTTTAATTTTGGAAAATTATTCCTTAAAGTGTTGATTTATTACAAAAGGATTTTATTAGAAGAGTTTCTGATTTAAAAGCATCCTGTGGATTAAAAATACTTTTCAATTTCTCTAAACCAGCTCTGTCCATTAGAACTTTCAGTGATGATGGACATGTCTATACCTACACTGTCCAGACCAGCAGCCACTAACCACACTTGAGACTTGGCCATTGTGATTTAGTTTAAACTTAAACAGCCACATGTAGCTAGTAGCTACGTTACTGGAGCATATGGCTCTAGAACACTAGTATCCATTTCTATAAAAATCTTATAATTTTAATTTACTTATATTCTTATAATTTTCATTTACAATAATTTCTATCCAGAAATTTAGTTACCATATGCAAATAATTACTATTTTCCTGGTAAGCTTTATAATTACAGAATTCATAGACTTGGAATTATAGACTCCAGAGAAAACACTACTAGTGGCACAAAATATATAGGCAAAGTATTGACTTTATGTCAAATTAAATTAAACACACACATGCAGTCAGCTCTGTTATAATGCAACAAATGCCTATCTAAAAATCACTGCCCTATGCAAAATCATGCAATAAAAATCACAAGGCTCATGGAGAAGAAAAGGGTTGGGGTGCAACATTAAAAACTTTGTCATAATGTAATATTATTCAGCTACAAGAAAAGAATGAAGTTTTCCCATTTGTGACAACCTGGGTGGACATTGATGGCATTATGCTAATTGAAATAAGTCAGAAGAGAAAGACAAATACCATACGATTTCATTTATATGTGAAATCTTAAAATAAAAAACAAACAAAGTAATTAATAGTTAAAGAGAACAGATGGTTGCCAGAGGCCAGGGTTAGGGGCTGGGCAACAAGGGTGAAGGGGGTCAAAAAGTACAAACTTCCCATTATAAAATAAGTAAGTCATGGGGATGTAATATGCAGCATGAGGATATAGATAATAATACTGTATTGCATACAGGGTGCGGCAAAAATAGGTTTGCAGTTGTTCCTATGAAAAATAATACAATAATCAATAATTCAAGAATAAACTGTATACTCACAGCTGTAAACTCACTTTTGCCCCACCCTGTATTTGAAAGTTGCTAAGAGTAGATCTTAAAAGTTTTTATCAAGAGAAAAAAAAATTATAAGTATGTTTTGTGACAGATGTTAACAAGACTTATTGTTGTGATTCTTTTACAGTATCTACAAATACCAAATCATTATGGTGTATACCTGAAACTGACATAATATATGTCAATTATACACTTATGTATTTATGTGTATATGTATTTATTTATTTGTTTACTGGAGTTCCAGTGAGTTTTCACTGAGATAAATGAACAAAAATCAACATTTTATCAACCATGTTTTCTGAACTTTATAAACTCAGCAGAGACACTGGTCCACATGTGCACACACAACATGACACATCCTGACCAAAACAAAGCCCACTGGAACATTTGCCAATTTTAACAGAAAGCCAATTTTCCCTTTCTGCCAATTTTTTTTCAAAAATTTGAGTCCCCATTGTTCACTTCTCAGTGGAAATGATCCCTTATGGTTAGGGAATAATAAAATTCTACCCCATTGTTACTGAACAAAATTTTTTTTCTAGGTTTTGTTTCAAAAAAGGGAACAGTGACTCTCCAGGCACTCTCTTCCAGAACCACTGGTTAAAATACAGTATTCCATATCTTACTAACCCAACACTACCCTCTCCCCTGCTCAGTATTGTCAATTGGAGAATTTAAATACATTTTCTGTTGGAGTCTGTCAGGTATGGTCCAGATGCCAGGCTGGCTCCCTCTGACCTCATGAACTGTTATAACCTCTGGATCCTTAACTCTTTACCCTACAAATTAGTTGTGCAAATGATAAACCTCTAGTACAACATCTTAAATGCAATTATATACAACTAGTAGCCCTGTGCACGAATCTGTGTGCCAGTAGCTCTCTGCAGGGCCTGGCTGCTCTGCGCCTGCTGCCTGAAGGCTCACTGCAGCCCAGGCCCATCCGTGGCCAGGCAGGGATACTTGCCTTGTCATGGCGACGAAGCAAGCATTCCACCAGGCTGCTCACTCTGCCCACTTTCAGCAGCCACCCGCCTTTCCCCCACAACTCCCCCCGGCACCAGAAACTGGGGGACTCCAGTGGGGCTGAGAGGACTAGGTGCTGTCATCTTGTGGCTATGGCCGCCATCTTTGTGATGGAGTGGCAGTTAATTTGTATATTGCCCTTTTATTAGATAGGAGGATAATTTAGTTCTGATATTATCATAAGTGACTTTAAAACTAAAATATTTAACAATCACATCTAATTATCTGTTTCATCATACCAATCTTGTCACTGCTTGTTAGATTGTTCTTTTTTTTTTCCCCCAAGTAATATCTTATTGATAACCAGGGGCACAGCCATAAGAGAGGCGAGTACATAGGACTGCAAACTAAAACCCAGTAGCCAGCAGGGGTCATTTGGGACAGGAACACTGCATCCCGGAATCCTCACAATCTCCTACCTGTAAACGCACAAGACTGGGCATCCAGGAGAGGGGGCAGTGATCCTGGTGTCCCAGAGAGTGACAGGACATATGATGCCTCATTACGAGACAGGGTAAGCAGGTAAAGTGGAGAGAGGGTCTACCACTGCCTAAAATCACTTCTCCTCTTAGAGCCAACACCCGGTTGAGGACTGAACCATCTAGGACTTTATAATTGGCGGAGGGTAGTCTTTTTATCATCCATCTGTTTGCCATTGTAGATGAGCCACTGCTGCTGTCTGTGGGGTTGGGGGAGAAGGGGGTTTCCCTCTTTCTCTTCCACATGTTTTTTGATTCATTCCACCTAATCTGTGGATTCAATGTCAATCTCAAATCTCCTTTCTGGTCAGCATCTTCACTTTAATTAGCATCTTTTTCCAATATTGGGTCTGCACACAGATAAACTGCTGCTTCTACTGCTGTGGTGGCTGCTGACACTTCCCAGCACTCTGTTGGTGGGAATCACTCTAGATTGTTCTCATCACTTGTGACATGGCAATAAGACAATCTATGTAAAGAGCTCATATTTTTCATGCAAATAGTTTCCAAAGTAAACTTTGGGGCGACTTTTTTTTCTTTTTTTCTCGTTCAGCCATCCGAACCAGCTTGGTTAGGATCAAGTCTAATAATATAGTTTAAATGTCCTCATTTTCATGGGCACAGTTAAGCTGTAGCAGCCATTTTACATATGCTCTCAGCTACAAGTACTTTTCCCCAAGGCAAGAAAGTGTGTTAAAGTTTATCTGCTCTTACCATTTCATCTCAACTGCTTTCCCACAAAGAGGGAAAAATACCCTCAGTCCACTCTCGCCTTTAAGGAAATTATCCAAATGCTTCTTTAATAGTCTGGGGAGAAAAACAAAAATTTTTAAATTAGCCAATGCAGAGGAAAGGACTACATCTGTATGATGCTAAGTACTTTTCATGCATTATCTCACTATTCCCAACAACTTTACAAAGTAGATAATATTAATTTTTATAATCCCCCGTTGACATAAAAAGAAACAGTAAAGTTAGTAACTTGCTCAGGAACATAGCTAATGAATGGTTAATCTGACTTAAATCTGGGGCTGTCCAGATTAGTAATTTAAAATAAAATACAAATTCCTTTGGTTGATGTTTTGAAATTTATTACTCTCTCAAAAGTAGATGTGTATGTGTTTACCTGTGTCTGGGTGCACTGAGTTTTTCAAGCTCTCTAAATGTGTACGCAGGTCTCCGAAGGAGTTCTGGAGTTGTAGTTATTCTTGTAGTTAATTCTTCTGTAGAAATGTGGCTTTTCTAAGGCCATCCACATAACAGAGATAACCCATTCAATGATTCTGGGATGGTGCCCCAACTACCCTTGGTGTGCAAATGCAATTAATAATAATAATGTTCCCTGGGAGGGCAGGTAGCTGCCTGGAACAAGGAATGTCTGACATGACCACTTGACTCAGCATTGGCCTAAGATTTATTGTCACTGCTTCGAAGCCTACTACTGCTACTAATACGTGGCTCAACGTCCTAGCTCACTTGCTAATTTCTTTCAACTTTTCTTTCCCTATATAGATAATACTTTAACATTTGAACACGTGTTATTGGAAAGCAAATTAAGAACACTACTTTTCAGTATAAGGAGATACAGGCATTAATGTCACTTAAACATATGCTGTATGTCCAATATACAGAATGCTACAAGGGCTTAAAAAAAGTCATATTTCATAAATCTAAGATGCCTTCAATTGTAAGTCATGCCATTATTTATACTCCAGGGGAAGAGAAAACATTGCCATCACCTATGACATGACACAGGTTCTGTTTTCAGAGATGCTAAAATATGCATCTTAAAATCAGTCAAATAATGTGTGCCTAAGTTATTATTTCTATTGCCAAAGTCAGCCTCTGATAGAACATTTCTCTGTTATATACCAAACATTTCTTACTGGTGTCCTTGTTCTTGATGAAATGTAATTTTGCGTTCCACCCACTTTTCTTGCCATTCTTCCAGAGTTAGTATTCGGTTTTTCTGTACCTCAGTATCGGGGTACTCTTTAACATCAAGTGAAGTTCTTGTATCATCCATAGTTTTGTAGGTTCCTTTGCCTTAAAAGCAGATGTCTCTAATACCTAAGTGGAAAATATTTGCAATGTTGACATTTAAGGGCACAGCAATTCTCTTGAAGAATGAAATAAAAACTATTCTTAAAAAATATTTCAACATCACAGGAAAAATCATACAAAAATTACTTACTTTCAGAAGCAACCTCATATTACACATTAGGAAATATCTTTAAATAAATTGAATTACATCTTAAAATTAGAGTAAAAGGGTTTAAGTTAAGAAAATGAGAGGAGAAAAAAAACAGGCATTTCATACTTTATAACTTTTGTAAACTTAAGGTAATTTTTTTCCTAGCATCTCAGATAATCTTTAAAATTTGTAAAAAATTTATCTTGCTATTCAAAGTATTACAGATATCCCCCCTTTTCCCCCTTATTGACCCTCTCCACCCTGCCCACAAACCTCTAGGCTTTCATCACACTATAGTCTATGTCCATGAGTTATGCATATATGAATAAGTTCTTTGATTAATCTCCCCCACCTCCTTGTGAGATTTATCAGTATTTTTTTCATGTATCTATGTCTCTGGATCTGTTTTGTTAATCAGTTTATTCTGTTCATTAGATTCTCTATATGAGTCAGATCATATGGTACTTGTCTTTCTCTGGCTTATTTCTGTTAATACAATACTCTCCAGGTCCCTCCATGCTGTCTCAAACAGTAAGAGATCCTTCTTTATAAGATATGCATAGTATTCCATGGTGTAAATATACCACATATTTTTAAA